>APFE030129522.1:0-12743 GCA_000404065.3 Pinus taeda
CTTCCTTGATGTCATAGGTTGACATCAACCTAGTCTGATTGGTCAGAGCCAACTTCATATACTGATTGTAGACTTGGGCCCTTAATGGTTCATTTCTAGCCTTTATCTCTTTGAATTTCTCTTTGATGTCTACAACTTGTGAGCTGAAGGCTTGAAGGATGATACTTCAGCACTTTGTTGTCTTTCCAGCTCCTGTCCTTGTGAGCTATAATTTTTCCCACCTGCTGGGAAAGTATGCTGACTATCTGAACTTTCTTTTCTCTTACTCTTTGTAGTTTCTTCAAAAAATTCCTCTTCTGAATGGGGATTTATCCCATGCCTCTCAGCACGAGGCTGATCTAAAGGAACACTTGTAGGGGTAGCTACTTCCCCGTCTCTCTTTAAGCTCTTTTCCTCATTCAAAGGAGTCTGTAAATTTGGTGGATCTCCCATGTTAATTTGAGTTGGATGGGTCTGTGTTTGAACCTTCTCTTGAGAAGCTTCAGGCTGGTTTGACATGCTTGACTTCCCTAATACATGAGTGTTGGTTTCTTGGTATTTTCTCTATGATGGTTCTGCAAGTGGTGCACTATTCTCCTGTGAGTGCCTTTGAGAGGTATCAGTTGTTGAGGCACTAGAGTCCATTCCCTCCATTCATCCATGTTGGCATATTGCTCAGTTTCTGGGATTCTATGATGAAAATAGGGTGGTAGCCTATTTTTCATTCTCCTATCACAGATGAAATTATGAGGGTCATATGGAGTCCAACCAAAGATTTTGCCTAATCTCATGTGGTCTTCTAATATTTTTTCTACTGCTTTTCCTGCTTCCTTATTGTTGCAAAGGAATGGACCTAGGTGATCCTTCATTCTCAGTTGTGCTTTCTTCTTAGCCTTAGTAAAATGGACTTGATCTGAGTTGATCATTTGTCTATAATATTCCAAAGAAAACAGTCTCATTGGAACATATCTTGGTAGCTTGAATGGGGGAAGCTCACAACCATATACCCTGATTTCTATGTGATTCTGGTATAAATAACAGTCACCTACTCTGTACTGTTTTGATAATTGAAGGATCCTTTTGATTTCATCATTAATTCTAGAAGGAGGATTTCCTGTTAGCAATGTGGTTGCTAGGTGGACAAACTGGTCAATGAACTGATTATAAGCCAAATATTCATGGAAGATAGAAGTCCAAAAAATGACTGACCTTGTATTACATTTCATATCAAGTTTCTTAACAGAAAATGGGAACTTGTCACACTGATAGTAGAGGATGAGGTGATATATGAAGGTGGAATACTTGAAAACCTTTTCAATTTCCAGTCTCATGAACTGGTCATGGATTTTCTCAGCAATATATGAAGCATAATTATACCTGACAGCAGGGGGCTCACCAAGGGTAAAGATGGACAACAAAACTAAGACCAACTCATCTACATACTCACTAGTGTTGAATCCTATGACTGCAACTATCATATCAACTATGATTTTGCCTGTATCTGTGAAGAGAGCTGACATATAAGGAGGGGGATCTTTAGGTTGATGCTCTTTTAGTATGAAAGTCTGGCAGAGGTGATTGAGTTCAGATTGGGATAACTTAGTTTATTTCTCAAGAAAATCCCTAAGGGAAATGTGGGTGAGTGCTTAACTAGGATGAAATTGTAGCATTTCATTGATTGAGTCAGCAGTTATTGTGAAAAGGATTGTTTGATTGGGAGACATCACTATTCTGAGGTTGGGATCATAATTTGCATGGCACTGATGGATTATATCAGGAAAAATATGCACAGAAGGGAGAAAGTGCATTGGAATATTGGGTTCCCACAGTCCTGTGGCATCATAGCCATTCAAATGATTATCTCAGCACTGGCAAAACACTTTCAGATGGTCTTTATCAATGGTTAGGTCTTTTATTTGAAAATCCTTATCTGCCAAGGGCAGATAGTCTAAATCACAGTGAGGGGTGGTAATGAGTGCAATATTTAGGGCTACCGAGGTTTCCATTTTGGTTCTTGTGGATTCAGATAGGAAGCTCAGGTTTTTCAAGTGAAATTGGTGAAAAAGAGGGTCTGGGGAACTCGAATTTTAAGTGTGGTAACTGAATTATGGTGAATTGGGATTATTTTCAATTATTTTGCAGTGAAAACAAATATTCAGAGGGTTTCTTGACGACAATTTGGGTAAATACCTACTTTTAGTGATGGGCAGCGGAAGGCAGGTACACTTGTGTGAATGGAGGACTCTGAGGGGTGTCGACTACAAATTTTGAAGGTAGTTGGCGGTTGGGAGCACAAGCTGGTTGACCTTCGTCATTTAGTTTGTTGCATGCATTTGTTTGTAGAATATAACGACAAAATGATTTGTTTTGTTTAATAAACAAAGTCAAGAATTTGGCAGGTTTCGAGATTTGGACAGGTGGTGTCAATGGGAAGATTTGATGTTTTTTCATTTAGTGGGAGGCGGTAAGTGGTTTTCATCACACCACTCATGGGGGGGGTGGTATTCTGGCTCATCCACATGATTCCATACGATGAGCGACGCGTGGCGAGGGCACTGTTCACAAATTCGCTTTGCGATCACATGCTAATGTTCAGTCGCTGAGGGTTGTGCGATATGCATGACAGTCGTCGGATCTGGAGGGCTTGATCGGATGGCTATCGGGGTGGTGATGGTGACGAGAGTTTAATGAGGGTGGGCCTAATGTAATTAAAAAAAATTTAATCATATCGACAGTAATGGGATTGGTCGGAAAAGTTATTAATTAATCGTGGGGGTTAATTAATCCTTTTTTAATATGGTGGGGGTCGGGTTTTTAATTAGTTACATATTAACTAATTAATCCCTATTAATGGTGTATTATGGTTATATTTAACCAAGGGGCGGGGTATATAAGTTTTTGGGATTTTTACGATAATTAAAATAATACGGGAGTGGGTAAATTTATAAGGGAATTACTTAATAACACAAATTAGTAGCTAATATGAAATTCAATGGAAAAGCACTAAGTCTAAAACATTTTCATGTGTGTATTTGAAACTTAGGCTAAGTTAAAAATGAGGGTTTTGTGGAAATATTTTAATTTCCCCAAGTAAAATAGGATTTTACTTAGGGAAAACTTTATGAAGGGAATGAATGACTTATAAAGGGGTATGATGATTTATGAATGAGCTTAAGTACTTAGGCATTTATAAATTATTGGGCCGAGGGTCAGGTCCCTCCAGAAGTCAAAGAAATGCTCTAAGCCCCTCTAATTTGATAGATACCTCGGCACTTAAGGGAAATTAGTGAAAATGTAGGGGAAATGAGTAGGGAAGTTAATTATTTTGACTTTGCTTGCTTGATGTGCCTTCCAGGTGACACATGCCATTTGTCTTATGATGAAAGTAAAAATATTTGCACATTTTAGACATATCATTCATCACATATTATTTTCTACTATCATCTACCTACACTACCTACTTAACCTAGCATTTTTACTTCTTTATTAGGGTGCACTTAGACTGGCAAACCCTTATCAAACTTTCTTTTCTTTTACATGGTAATGCCTATATAAGTTTACACTTATTACATCCAAGGGCTCAGATTAAACTGTTGAGCTCCTTTTCCACTCTACCTATCTACTTGTCTGCCAAGATTAAACTGTTTGGTCACATCTTTATTCTCTATTTCTAAAACATGAAACTGAAATATAAACTAGTCAAGTTTACATTGTTTGACTATTCATGAATTGTGCCATAGGTGACAAACTGTACACAATTTTTTATTATACAAAAGTAAAAAGGTAGTGGCATTTAGGCTTGCACACTTTCCTGGTCTTTCTTTTTGTTGGGGTTCATTGTCTTTCATTTTTTAACCATATTTTTACTCTTTTCACCTTTTGATTTTTATTTTAGGGGATACTCTCTTTACATTTTTTTAGTTTTTGATTTTTTTTTTGAAATATGGAAAACCTTTGAAACAAGTAAATGTATGAACATATTACATAGCTTGTCAAGTCAATCATGATATATGACACCTATTGGTATAGGGGCATAATAGGTAGCATGGGCCATTTTTACCACCTTGCATATGTTAGTCCTTTTGAACGTCGTGTGCTTGGATCTACCACCAATAATCAGGCCGAATATGATGCAGTGATAGGTTTGTTAGTTGATGCCTTTTCTCATCGCATCCTTCATCTTCATGTTCATTTAGATTCCTTGCTACTTTTCATGCAATTGAATGGTGTGTATCATGTGCATAACCAAGTCCTATTTAGAAAATATCTATGAGTGAATCTATGGGTACATGAATTCAAAACCATTACTTTCAATCATGTGTCTGGAGCACAAAACCACTATGTAAATTCCATTGCAAAAAAAATTCTATATTGACATTTATCACATGTATACTACAGAAGACAACCATAAACAAAACAAATGGTGAACCATCATCATCATGTAAAATGCATAATCATACTATGTATCATAAAAGTGCTTGGAGCCATAGCACTAAATACATATGACATGCCCATAACATGTTACAAAAATCAAAATCAATGGGATCGACATGTCCCTACATCTAGCCACTGTCTGGCAGATCTTGCACCAAAGGCTCTGCTCCACCTGCACGTACATCACATATTGCTTGACTAGCCATCGCCATGTGCCGCACGATACCTATCCACTCTAAGGGAAGACATGTACACTCATCTATGTACCGATCCTCTAATTCATGCCATCCATGCTCTGAAACCCTATTCAAGAGTACACCAAACCTATGATGTAAATCAGCAAGTGGCGCAGTCTCCTCTAGACCCTGCTATGATGATGATGTCCCCTAATCTGGAGCCCCAGGCACTATGGATAGACCTACATATCCTGTCGGCTTTACTAGCATTATGTCTGCATACAACATATTTCACACTCACTACCATATACATGTGATAGAAATATAAAATTCACCATAAAACATAACAACTTAACACTTACCGTCTGGTCCCCGTGCTCACCTAGGTGGAAGTGGCAAGTCAGGATCCCCCTGATAGGTCATCCCAGTATAAGGGTAATTGTTAATGTAAAGGGGCATCTAATCCCAGTGTGTAAAAAACTCAGGTCGGAACACCCGTCCGACTCCCCCTCCTCCTTCTCTCCGCAGTAGTTGCCCCTAGCCTCGCATCCTAGGCTCCTATGGCCCCCCATCTTGAATCTGTACATGAGGATGGATAATGGGTATATTCTCAAAGAAGAATGCACACAGGAATGTACCAAAAGCATAGTCACAATTCACTTGCCTCTTACAAAGAATCAACTTTCGTTTCACCAACGATAGCATCTTCTGGGCCCACCCATAGTAGGTATTGGCCAAAACACTCTCAACTAAGATCATGTGCCCACTAGTGATGTGTTGGAATGCCTCACTTCCCAAAATCGTAGCATGGTTGCGGCAATATCTTGTGTCTCTAGCCTCTCTAGATCCACAAGTGGGATAGTCATGCCCTTTACATGAACACTCCATCGACAATGATGCTCCACAAACTCAGTAATGTTCCTCCCATGAGGTAACACTAGATGAATATCCCCCAGCACTCCGAGGGGAGTAGCCTAGTCAGGAAATAAATATCATGTAATGTGATCTCGATCTTGTGCCCCTTCATGACAAAGACCTCCTGGTCTGGATCCCAATAGCTCACAATTCTCGATAGTAAGGGCTCACCTACCCTCATCAATGGGTTCTCTACTAGCTTGAGAACCCCATAACAAGGCAGTGTCCCCTTGAACCACTTGATCCCCCTGGATCTCTGATCAAAGAGTATCCAAGTCTCATTCACGCTGATTGATTTTCAACTCTACCATGCGTGCAAAACACCACATGTCTTGTCAGTTTAGAGAAGAAAACAATGGTCTACATTGATCATCCTACAACCCCCACCAGACCAGCAGACCAACCCTTCCTCTAGCCACAAATTATAGTTTTCATCCCAAAAAGTGTGAGCTCACAAGTTTCTAGCTATTTCCTGCAAGCCAAATTGCACTTTTGGACCCATAAAGTGTGATGTGACTGTGAGAAAGGGAAGGGGTCTCCTAGGGAGCTACCAGATGCCAAAAATCAGGAAATAAACGACTAAAATTAAAGAGATGGGTAAGGCCACCTACATGAAAGTCACAGATCCTAATTCCAATGGTTGGTTTGTCTTCTACAATCTCCACAAGATTTAGGGCCTTTTCCTCCTCTCCAAATTCAACACAACCCACTTAGAAAATGAATCCAAATTGGAGGGAAAATTCCCTTTCATAGAAAAATCCCTAATTTGTCTATTTCCCATTGCAAGTAGACCATAGATTAGTTTGAAGAACCATTAGCACCGTTGGAAAGCTCTCACCAAGCTCTAAAATAGATATTCTTCTATTTTTGATGATTTGACACTTCACTGGAAACCATTTTTCCCATAAGGTCACTTCGTTGTCTCTCAAATTTGAATTTCATCATAAAGTGACATTGTACTTTTGAGGTCCACCTCCTCTTAATACTTGTCATACCATATGCCAACTTTCGTCATGAGTAACCATCATTTACTCATGTTTTCATAATCCCCACTAGGCCTCATCTGTGTGGTAGCATCATCGAGTCAACCTTGTTCAGAGCATCCACAATGAGTCACCCTTGCATTATTGGAGTCTATTTCATGTTCCATCATACAATGTAACAATATTCCATTCAAATTTTCATATCGTTCATCCTATGTTGCACATTTTTGCCTCCAATAGTACTCTCCCCATCCCCTCCGGAGTTGAGTCAGTTGCTTCCAGGTCAACCATGCACTTTATGCTATGACAAGGGAAGTCATTTGTTTGTCCCTTAGTCCCACTTTCCCCCACTATCCCTGGTGTCATTCCATTAGTCACATTATTATTTTCTCTTGTGCTATAGTTTAGGATCCTCATTGCCTCATCTATTGCAAGCCCTATTCTGTCGACATCAACTCATTTATTCCATAAGAATGACCTAGAGGGTGGTGTATCTCAGTTCTAGCTTCCATTCTTGTTTGGCACCTTGGATTAAGCAGAGGGTCTCATTATTGCCCTTTGACTTGTGTTATAGACATATTTGGGCACTGCAACCCCAATCACATATGTTGATAAACCAAGGGCTCTTAAACCCTTAAAACTGTTGTTTCATACCCTAAAGAATCATGGTCAACTCATTACATCATTTCCCAAAAGTTCCACCTAAAACACTACTCAGAATTGGTCAAAATTGACCCATACAGACTGCTTCTTGGTCAAAGTGCGATGCATCTCACCTATTACACATGGGGGGTGCGATGCATTCTGAAAATTCCTTTTGTAGGGTGCGATGGGTGAGAGTAGAAAAATGGCAAAGACAATTTGCTAAGTGGAAACCCAAAGAATCCTCTAGAAACTTCTCATATGACACTTTCCTCTCTGAACTCGCCCAGGGATGAGTAAGAGATCATGAAATCTCCAAGTGGAACCAAGAACTATCAGTGAAATGACACTAATCAAAAATCCAGAAGCTATCTCACCCCCCTGCAAATATCTATATATGGATCCCTCATCACAAAGATCTAGAAGGCTGGAATTTTGTAATTTGTAAGGAAGTGTTGTTGGTTTCTCTCTGAGACATTGTATTGTTGGGTGATCTTGCTTTTCATGAGTTGAAGAGGGCTTTCATGCTGGGAGGATGATGCTGAATCAAACAGCTGGGTTGTAATCCCCTCTTCTACTTCTACTATCAATAAATTTATTTTAGTTTTCCTCCATATACTTGTGTGTTTATGAATCTTGTATTTGTGTATGCAATTGTATGGTTAATGTACTTCTGATTCTACATTGTTTATGGTATCATAGATCTTATTCTTTGATGGTTTCTTGTTGCTTTGCCTCTACAGGTGTTCTTTGAAGTGGGACAAGTGAGAAATGAGTGGCAAGCTCTATCAAAGGAGAGAGGGAACAAGCAAGAAGCTAAGTGAAAAATTAAGGTTGGTTCTCTCTTCTTCTCTCTTATCTATCATCCATAAAGGAAAACACAAGTTACTTTGAATTTTTTGTTTCTAAGATAGCTACCCGTCTTAGTGGGACTAGTAGATCAAATAGACACTAGTTTTCCCGGAAACAAAATGACGACTCCACTGGGGAGTGAATAGTTTCTTTGTTTGTTGTTGTTGTTTTCTTTATAAACTATAGACGGAGCCTGAAGTTAAGCTAGCTAGCCTTCGAATTGCTTTTTCTATGCCACTGCAAAGTAGATCAACGCTACTTCAGTCAATCTCCGGGTTGGTTTATGAACTAAACATCTTACTTTCAAACATCCTAAGTGCCATAGTGGTAGCTCAATAACCTCATAAGATCATAGTTATTGTCCATCATAGATCGGCCTAAATCACTGAACTTAGCTACAAATTTTGAGCAAAAACCATGCTCAGTTTCATTCTCTGGACTGTTGCACTGTCTCTCATTGGCAATCTGGATGCATCACACCTCCCATATGCTACAAGTGAGATGCATCCCTGTTTCCCTTAAGGACAGTGCAATGATTGAATGAGATTGTTTCCCTCTCTGGAATATGGTTTTTTCTTCATTGTTTTCAGCTCTATTCAGTAGTTTTGCTATTTATGATCAGTATACCATTGTTGAAGCCTTCTTCCTTTACATTATTCAGCCTCCATTGATCAAGAATTCTGAATTTTTTTTATGTATTTTTCATCATTTACAGTCCTCCTTTGAAAATAGTAGCTTAATCGAACGATCATATTTTGATTCAAAAGTGCCACAACTATCGTTTTGAGTCAAGAAGTAGAGTTTCATAAAGTATTCCTCTCCTAGATAGTCGATTGTACTTTTGCCATTGTATTTGATTTGAATTGTCAATATTTGAAGTGTCGAAAACAGTTTTCCATTCGAAGTCGAAAGTGTCGTTTTAGTCTTCCTTTTGTTTTGAAAAGAAATTGTTAAAAGTGTCGCTTTGAAGAAAATAGTTCAGATCTGTACTTAGCTTTCCTTTTTGGCATTCACACATTAAGGAAGTGGAAAAACAAATACATGCATGTGTGTTTGCATTTAGACTGCATGCAGAAAGTGATTTAGGAAAAGTGCATTTAGTGTGTGCTCTCCGCTCTCTGTTGAAAGAATCGTACTTTTCTTTCCTTAGTAGCTAGGATTTTCATTGCTAAAAAGAAAACAAATGACTGTTTATAATTTTAGAGTGCATATTTAGGAATTTTACATCTACATCACATGGTGAACCTTGAAAGGAAAATATCTAAGAAAGATCAAATATAAAATAAACTTCAATGAACATAAAAGCACTTTGGAACCTAACGCACAACATATAGAAGTATAGGCTAGAGACATATTCTGGAATTTTAAAACCTGGTAACTATCATTTTCATCAAAGGTTGGGTGATTCCTCCTCTTTGATACGACAAGTGCCAGTACAGACTTCTGCTCCCCGTATTGTCGAGTATATATTGGGGGACCACAATAGGCTGATATCCTTTATCCTTAAGAATCCGTGTCTGCTACCCTATCGATAGCAATACACTGAACACAGCATTCGAGAATATTGACTGTCGTATGTAAAGTCCTTGGTAATTTCTCTTTAATTAACCACCAACGTGTATATTGCAATTTTGTGATTGGTTTGGTAATCCCTCTGTCTAGACTTCCAAAGTAGTCACTTTCGTTCTTTTTTGAATCCCTAAAAGAAAAGGTCCATTTGAGCACTTGTCACTTTAGGCTCATTAAAAATTGAAGGCAACTAGAGTCACCTTTAGATTTTTCTCGGCTCTTAAAAATTGAAAAAGCAAGTTTTGTCAAAGCGTCATAAAATTTATTTAATTCAGAATAACATCCCTCTTCCTTCATTGATCTTAGGTTGAGGTAATGGAGTCCACCAATCAAAGATTTCCCCTTGGAGGAAATCCTAGTCCCTTATCCTCTTGAGGAGATATTGGTGCTCATTATATGGCTACATTGTCCCTTCTAGGACTCACAATTGGCCTGCCAATATGGCTATTCTCGACCTCTGTCATTCAAAACACTGTAATTCCTCAGCAATCGAATCAGCAACCAGATGATACTGGAGTTTCTCCCTCACCTTTTACTTTTTTTGTTTCTCCCTCTCCTTCTTCCTCTTTGCTTGGTGAAACTAGTGATATTAAAAACCAAGTAAATGAGAAGAGGAAGAAAGGGATGGAGAAGAAGAAGAAGAAGCCAGTTGTGTAAGGGGTCAACCATGCATCGTCCGGTGAAAATATGCACACCGCACCTTCCAAACCCAAATCGCCATGCATAATTTGCAAAGGAAACCACTTTCATTGATATTTTCCTTGCATCCCATGGATCTTGAGAGACTAGTCTCCTCGTTTGCACCATCTGGTGTCATCAACCTCTATCGATCATGTTGAGAGTACACCATCGACTAGTGGAAGTGAAGTCAATGGAAAAAAAGGAAGATATAGGTTTCCTTGTAGGTTGTGTGAAGCGGATCATGCCCTTCATAGTTGTCCCTTTCTGGACAAACCTAAAATTTTCTTGGATAACCGTCCTGCTTCACCGCAACGACTTCCACCTGGATACAAGAAACTCTTGCCAAGTCCATCGCTAGTTGAAAATCTAACTGACATACCTCGGTTGTTGGTCGAAACACCTATCACTGAAGATAAACCCTCTGATTCCACACCAAACCAAATTCAACAGATCGAGATGGAAGTCGACCAAGTCTTGCCTTCAAAAGGTCTCCCTTCAGATGATACAAGCTCCAAAGAGAATGAGAATGACACCGTTCGAATTCTTTTTGTTAACACAGTGTCTGATGAACATGGGGGAAATCTACCCATCCCTTTACCACATGAAGTAAGTTCCCCATTTCAAGAGATTCATCCAGCCGCTTATTTGGTCCCTTCTCCAATCAATCTAGTAATTTCCTTTGATTGTAATCTACTAGCAGGACCGCGCCTTCCATCTAATGTACCATTCCAAATCATAGTACAAGTTTACAGAATTATCATGTCTAGCACTATCATAGATGAAGGGGCTTCTGTGAGTATCCTTTCCTTAATTTCTTGGAAAGCGCTTGGTTCGCCATCACTTCTGCCTGAGAATCAAAATTTGTCAGGCTTCAATAAAGGAACCAGTCGACCATTAGGGATCCTTCCAAATTTTCCTATAACTTTGAGAAGGAAAACCATTCATTTGAAAGTGATGGTAGTCCAAGGGCCACTAGATTTCAATATACTCCTTGGGCGTGGCTATGTTTACAGCATGGGAGCTATTGCTTCCTCACTCTTTCGGGTGATGTGTTTCCCGTATGAAGGCAGAATGGTACAACTTGTTGACCAACTTTCATTTCCCGGTTCAAACATGGCTATGAGTCAAAAACCATCCCTAAATGGTCTCTTTGCATAAGGAATGTCTCTTCAACCTCCAATTCATCCACCTAATTACCGCGAGTAATTCGGTGAATGTGACGAAGCTTAGGGGGCATGCACCCTGGTCTGTTTTCGCAGGCAAACCCAGTTGAAAAGATAGATTTCCTCATAGGTTATATGATTGGTCTGAAACTCCATTTCCATGTAGGATATGGGATCAGTCCAAAATAGGATCTCCTCATCGTAGGTTATATGATTGGTCTGAAACGCCATTTCTGTATAGGATATGGGATCAGTCCGAAACAAGATCTCCTCTAAGGTTATGTGATTGGAAGTGCTGACCCACACCATTCATCTTTATCTACTTCGATGAACAAAGCCAAGGAAGTGTTTTGTCTACTCTATAGATGAAACAATCTTGCTTAATTCAAGGACTTCCATATGGTAACCAGGAAACTCTACTTTTCTTTATACATGGGGGAATGTAAACCTTTTTTACACAAGTAAAAAGTGACCATCGTAACTCTAACCTCGTAGTATTTCAGTCTAACTTTTAGTTCAACTGCTTAGGTTAGGTGATTGGTCTTATCCACCATTCACCTTTGTTGATGGACCTCAGCAAAGAAAAGGAAATGTTTTGTAGGAAACTGTCCTACCTAACCTCAGTAGTTCATTAACTCGTAGTGTAGTTAGTTCTGTAGTTGGTTGTTTCTAGCCTACATACAAAAGGCACTGAGCAAAGTTTCGCATGGGGAAAGCTCACTAAAAAATGAATCTACTAATAGGAGACATCTTTAAAGACGACTGGAACGAGCAATGTTTCTGCAAAGTTCGAGCTCGTTAAAAAATAAACCTAGCAACGAGCAATGTTGGCACAAGGTTCAAGCTCTTTAAAAAATAAACACGCCACTGACCATATGTTGGCACAAGGTTTAAGCTCGTTAAAAAATAAACTCGCCACTGAGCATATGTTGGCACAAGGTTCAAGCTCATTAAAAAATAAACTCGCCTTTCGATAAATAACCTTTGTGATTGCATTTCTATTAGCCTTTTGAGCCTTGGTCGTGTTCCTACTATCACCTCCACTCTTTTAGCTGATCATGTTAGCGCTTGAAATTTCACCTCAGGCTAAAAAAGGTAAACTCCAAGGCAACATCAAACCACTTAGCCTCGTAGCTAGCCCTACGGGGAAGGAGAGGGCTCTCTCCGGTATATCTCGGCAAAGATCTTCAATGGGCAGAGATAACCAATAAAGAACACTAATTTTAGGCTAGTAAATTGATAAAAAAAGGTTTGATTTGGGATTTTTAGGGTTTTGGTGGAAAATTGGGGAAAGGCAATTTTGGGTGCGGGGATTGGACACAGTTTTTGCAGGGGGTTCTTTGGGGCGA
>APFE030129536.1:1730-37513 GCA_000404065.3 Pinus taeda
ATGGACCAATGTTGCCCTTCCCAAAGTGGTAGTTCTCGGATAGATCTTTCTAACGAGCTATCATACGCGTCAAACGGAGATCGTATGCCAAGTTACGACCCCGGGAAATTGATGTACCAATTTACCCAAAACGGGGCCCACAATTTTGCGTTTCATCTTCTAAGGGTCGGCTTTGGAATGTGAAGGGTTTTCCATTTTTTCTCAATAATAAATAGGCCTTCGAGCCTCATTGTAACACATTTTTTGGGGGAACAGTTCAGAGACATGTAGCAGCACATCTCTTCTCAGAGATAAGCTACCATCGTCCTAGCTGGTTTATTTCCAATTCTGGTTGTAAGCATATTTCGGTATTTTCCATTAATGAAATGAAGTGTTATTTCCGCTGCATCTCTTTATTTACGGTTATCGCACCTCTGTATTTATGGTTATCTCTGTAATCTATTGCGTTCCTATTTAAATCCGGATCAGACATTAACGACCTTTCCTTCAACACATATAGGAAAAGACAGGATAATTCTGTGTGGCGTATGAGAATGACCATCAAATGCTATTAAGAGAGTCGGTGAAGGAACAACTGAAGGTGATCCAATTGCCTTGCCACATGACATAGACATTACGCTTGTGGAAGCTCCCTCATCTATAAAAAAATATTACTTTTCCAATAAGTAGACTTTATTTGAAAAGCCATACGATGAAGAAGTCTCTTTTTGACATCAAGCATATCAAAAGAGAGCATTAAAGAATTGTTTGGATCGACTGCCTTGATCGATAAAAGCAAAGAACTTCATTGAGTAGGACAAGACTGGAGTACCACTAAAGCAGACATAGCACAAGGACTTTGAGCTAGATCTTCGATAATGGAGTAGTTGTAGGCTACCCTAGCATTAGGGTTGATAGTCTTGAATTTGGAAAAACCTTTTGGTATCCGAGGTATAGACTCGACAGAGGGTCACCCAATATGAAGTGGATTCGTAGTTCCAGGAACATATTTATCCTTAGATGTTTCCACTTCACCATAATCCGGTGACCGTGTAGCCACATTGACCTTAGAACTCACAAAAACATTTGAGGAATTGTCCCCTTCCTAATTTCCCCCTGCGGAGGTACCAGGGTTTGAGTTTGTGCCAGTAAGTAGCGGCTGCCCTTGGGGGAAAGGGTTAGTTAAGATAGATTAGGAGATAGAAGACCCTTGCTGTACTAACAAGCACTGAGCATCTTGAATTTCAGGCAAAGATGATTCAAATGATCTCCACTACATAACTTGCATAGAAATTTAACTTTCTTCTTAGGCTCATTTCTACCAACATCAGCACCATCATCGGTTTGGTTGCATTATCCTTCCCATCCTGATTCTTCTTTTTACCTCGTCCCTTTTTCTTCCCACCAAAATTTTGATTTCTTTTGGGGTTAGAAGTCTGAATGGCATTTACGAAAGAATGTTGGGAAGGTGAAGGAGTAGACGGTGTAGCCTGATTAGAAGAAGCAGTTTGTAGAGGTAACTGCTACAATTGGCTCAAAATGTTCACCACATTTGCATCAACCGATCCAATAGTACCATTAGAATGAGGGCTTGGCTTCAGTTTGGCTATATCAATCGTGGATCTAGGAGCATCAGGTAAGATTTTCTAAAGAATCCCAGGCTAAGAATATATTAGTTCTAATTGCTGGGTGCGAAAGATAGTCTGCTCTTCCGAATAAACACTGAACATAGAAACATCCTTGGAGATCTCGAGTTGTAATGATTTTAAATGTATAATTTTGGCTTTGATGAGCCTCTTTCTCCATCTCCATTCCTCGATATGATCCAGAATGTGAGTAGTTGTGTCTTGATGAAAATTGTCTAGAAGCTCAGTTTTGGCTTCGTAACAGATAGGCAACTAAAAATGGTTTAGGAAAATGTTAGACAAATCAACAAAAGACATAAAGGTGCCCCCTGACAACTCTATATACCACTTAGTCGCATTCCTAGTTAAGTTGCACTAAATTAATCTCAACCTAATCAAATCATCGATCAGGGAGTTAGATGAGCACCATAAATGGAACGTGGTTGCATGGTCGCCAAGGTCTTCACCACTCTTCCCTTCAAATTTTCGAATATCTGATGGAAGTTTGGTTGGAACCGGAGGCCAAGCTGGATTGTATCTGATTGGATCGCTCGTCAACTTAGTCAAGTTTGGTAGATTAAGTGTGGCCAGCAAAGGAAGTTGTGGAGGACCTCAAGGATTCCACCTAGATTGTGAGGGGTAACCAAAAGTCTGAAAAGAATGACCTGGATTTTCAAAGGCACCATGTTGCTTGAAGTAACTGGTAGAACCTACTGAACCAAAAGGTGACCCTTTTTGTTCAGTAAAACTCAGAGTTTGACCAACTCCAACCGAAAAACCTCTGTGATCGGCAAAGTTTCCCCCTAACGAATTGTTGTAAGGAGTTCAAAGCCCCTAGTAAGGGTTCCAAGCATTAGCTAAGGGTGGAAAACTTTGAAATGAATTGACTGAGGAATACAACACATCCCCTTATTGGCTGAAAAACTGATTCCCAGTTCCTATCCCACTAATTGCAGGGTTTGTCCAACTTTGGAAGGGATTGCTACCTAGACCTGTGAAAGGAAAAGGCATAGACCTTACTATCGGATTGGAATGTGGTATATGACCACTTCCAAATGGGAAACCTTGAAAAGGATCTGATCCACTCATCATGGATGTGGAGGCGGTTAATGGTACATTTAATGGAACTGAAGGAATACCTTATGAGGGCATTCCAAAAGGGAAGAATCCAAAAATGGATGCATTGGCTTGAGAACTTCCACTCGTCGACGAAATGGAAGTAGACCCAAATAAGGGTGTGCTAGCAGTAGACCAAAATAAGGATGTAGAGGGGATGGAAATAGTTCCTCCCCCTTGCACTGACATAGGAGTTTGCATACTCACAGCACTCGTGGTGGATGCCATGCTTCCAGTAGTGGTCATCGAAGGGATAGATGTGTGTGGACTTGGGCTTGAAGGCCTATGAGTCACAGTTCCAACATATAACAATATGTCTGGATGATCGGGAGACAGAGGAGAATTCGGAGTTGCAACCGACTCTGAAATCTCTTCCACTTCAATACTATCTTTCAACTGAAAGAGTACTCGAGAAAGAACTGGTGTGTTCCTCTCTAGCTCTGTAGTAGTACTGGGTCTATCTTGCGAACTAATGCCCCCAAGTGGAGGATCAATCTCCAATGTTCCTACTGCCACTGGTTGAAAACCACTGGCAAAATTGCTCCTACGCCTTCTAGGAGAAGGCTCTGGACTCGCAGGTGAAAGCACATGAAGTCTACGGGACCACTGAGGTGGTCGGTCAGGCACTTTGAATTATTTTTATAAGATTTACTTAAAGACTCAAGAAAATTGTAAGCTAGGCCGACTAGGAGCACAGAACACACACCAAAAATATCCCTAAAGAATTTAGCAATCAAACGACTTCCAATTGTTTTCGCTCTGAATGATTAGGACCGAACACCAAAATACAAGAAAGTTAATAATAAGGGCCTTCTGAAAATATATTGGGGTAATTACACCCCATGTCTACTAGTGAAGGTATTAGAGGTAGTTACGCTAACCTCCAGACAACAACCTTTACCGGTGCAGGCCCCCAAGCATCGCAAGGGTGACCTCCATAAGTACCATTGAATGTGATGCAACGTCAACCTCAAGTGCCATGGGATTTCCCTCAATAGCCACCTGTGTAGATCCCTAGTATTGGCAACTAAAGATACCAACTCATATCAAAAGCCAGGCGGAATAGTCATGAGGTGAGATCCGACAAGTAAGAGAGGGGGTATCTCCCGTCCTTATCTTCAAAAACCCTCGTGCTTAACTCCCAGTCACAGAGCTTTCGTGGTCTCCCTAATGCTATTGGATTTCACTCTTTAATCATACTTCTATGTTCTACAATTTAGAATGGCCTTGGAGAGTTTACTTTCCTCTCGCCTAATCCAAGGCCCTAAATAAACCTAAAACTTGTTGGTGTATTTGATTGACAATATAAAAAGTTCTAGTTTATTTTATTAAGCACTTGATTTTAAGTGGTTGTTCCTTTAAGTCAAGGGACAATATGGAAATGAAACTGATGGTGTTTTTATGACGCAAAAGAAATTAATGAAGAACTAACTTATATGCAATGCACTTGTTTGTTCTTCGATGAAAAGCAACTTCTACTTGGGTTCTAAGAAACTTCTATAACGCAAAGCCTTTTTCCTTTTCTTTTCTTATAGCAGACTTTACACTCACAAAAGCTAAAAGACTATTGATGGTTCAATAATGCAAAACTACCCTAATGCAAGGTGTACATGATAATGTAAAATTCTAGATTACTCTAAAAAGAGCTGAAAGAAAATTGTTTAAAACTTTTTAATAAGCCAACTTAAATGAAGAGACTGCAAGTTTCAAATACAAATTTTCCTCCAAATAAGCAAGGCAAATCTCGAAAAATCACAATTCACTTTCACAAAACCAAAGAAACCAAAATCAAATTCGGAAAAAGAAAGAAAAAACAATGTTTTTGAAGAACTTTTCTTTTTCAAGAAGCAATGAAAACAACTTTTCAAAAGTACTCAAAATGCCACCAAAGACTCAAAGGCCGAAAGCAAATCACAAGGAAACTTTGTAAGTTACCAATTCAACACGAATGAAAACTTAAACAAATAGGGTGTTTCAACTTGCACCAAATGATCCAAAAGCAGCAAAAAGAGCTTTGAGAAATTGATAAGGAAATCAGGAAAGACAAACTCTCAAATTCATCAACAAGAAACTTTCGAAAAGCAAGAAAAAGTGTACGGCCACAAAAATAATGGGAAGAAAAGCAAGTAGACCAATAATGAAGTTTGACACAAAGATTGCAAACAATCTTCTGTTCTAGAAGACTAGAACAATCAAGAACCTCTATAACAAGCCTTGTGAGTTCAAACACAAATCACAAACTTACTCTAACGGAAACCTAGGCCAAAACTTTTCAAAGAAAAAGAGAATTCAAAATAGTAAGCTCACTAAATAATTGAAATGTGGAGATAGAAACTGACCACTCAGAAACCACACAGACAAAGAAACAAATCTTTCTGGATAGAAAGATTTGAAAAAAGAATGCAAAAAATTGTATACATGACTATGTCCCTACACAGGTGCGTGTACATGTGCTTCTGCCAAAAGAAACTCGCATATACATGGTTTCAGTTCATAGAAACAAGAGTGTGTACGCTTTTGTAAATAGACAAAGGTGTGTATATGAATTTTTACAAGAAAAATAAAAAATGAGACCTAATGAAAAAGATCAGATTTGCAGTCTGAGTTCCTATAGGAGCAGGCAATACTATCACAACAAGCAAACTAAGAACTGAGCTGCGACTAACACTTAACAACCCAAACTAGGAATAACAAGATTTTTATCCCCAGTGGAGTCACCAATTATGTTAAGGGAATAAGTCCCCTAGGGCTTTGGGTCAGAGCCCTATCAGAGCAGGAGTAATCTACATCAAGAAACACGCATACAACTTATTAAGGAATTATTTTTTTTTAAGTGTTTTAACACATATACGCGAGTTGGCTATAGATTGACCCACATGTACATGCTTTTATCACAGGGCAAAGTAGCGTACAAGGAGTAAAACACTGTTTTTTAAATATTTGGACCAAGTTTGGAAGGAGGGGTTACCCTAGGCCATAACCCAAGCATCACAAATGCCAAGGTTGATATTTGGAGCTATAACACTTGTACGTTAAAGGGTGTGGTGCTTCCAGAGTAGCTGCTGGAACTAGATGTGTCACACCTAGGTAGCCGTTGAAGGATCTGGGCAAAGTTGTCCATCATCGCGTTCCTTTGTTGTTCAAGGGCCTCTTCGAGCAACATTTTGATAGGATCTTCTGCCCCCTCATCTTTATTTTCATCCGCCATGGGAGGCCATCTAGATTTGTGACACTAGTCTTGGAAAGGTTCAACCAGTTCAAGCCCTAACTCCTTATATCCCAACCTCGTTGGAGAAATGCAAAGAAAAACAGAGAAAGAGCAGACCCCTCTGATACCACTGATCTGTATTTGAATAGGAGCGCAACAAATTACGAATAAAACCATAAATACATAGATTCAGTAGAAATAATACTTCATTTCATTAATGTAAAATATTGAAATATGCTTACAAACAGAAATGGAAATAAACTAGCTCAGGCGATGGTAGCTTATCTCTGAGGAGAGATGTGGCAGCTACAATTTCTCTGAATTGTTTTACAATAAGGGTCGAAGGCCTATTTATTGTTGAGAAACAATGGAAAACCCTAAACATCCAAAAACCTAACCCTAGGACATGAGGCACCAAACTATGGGCCCCGTTTTAGGCAAATTTGTACATCAACTTCCTGGGTCATAACTTTGGCATACGATCTCCATTTGACATGCACAGTAACTTGTTAGAAATATCTATCTGAGGAATACAATTTTGGGAAGAGCAACATTAGTCCATCGACCCATGTTGCTCCCAGTTTTCTCAAAAAACATCATTTAGGGCTTCAAAACAGCTCCGGAAGTTCAGGACCCAAAAAAACTGGTAAAAATAGTAAATTGTGCCACAATTAAGGAAAATAAAAAACTGAAAGAAACAATGGTGGGGGCCCAAGTGGAATTGGCCGGTGGTCACCAATATCCACCCGAATCAATGCAATTCTAGATTTATTCATCACTTGCCCGACATTTGCCAAATATACCGAAGTCGATGAAGTGTACAGTAAGTTGATGAAGATGAATATCCTGAGTGAACAACGTTGGGATTAGCTTTGTGAGTTGTTCGACTAAGAAGTAGTTTCAGGGGCATAACTCAGTGTTACAACACATAGAATTCGAGCGCCAGACAAGGAGCTATTCCACCAATTTAGTGCCACCACTTCAGACAATTTGAATTTGCCTGATATCATTATAATAAGTTACATTGATTCAGTTTTATTATTTTTAGATACGTCCTAGTCATTTTGATAGGATGTTTTTTGTAAATTAATTATAAATAATTCATCTTCAGAAGTATCAAGGGTTGGTTTACGAAGAACACTATTATATATTTTTTGAAGCATCAACAAATTACTAGTAATATAGAAGCTCTTTCATAGGATTCTTGTGTCAAGTTGTTGGTGAAGTGCACTTATCTGTCTTATATGTTTATATTTCTCTGTTTATAGCACATATTTGTTTTCCAAATCTGAATTATTCAATAGATAAATAAAGGGAAGAATTTGTTTAAATCTACACTCTACACCTGACTAAGAATAATTTCAATGTTTTCTTCTGATCTTCAAATATAAAATTCAGGTAACAATGCTCTATATTTAAAGTGATCCTTAAATATGTTCTTCTTATCCATCTCATAAATTTAAAGAATCCATTCGGTTTAGCTAGCCTTCCCTGTGAGATCTATCTGTAGACACTACAGTTAATCTGTATTTTATGTAACATACTCCATAGCCCAATGGTAATCTAGTTATCAACTAGCCATTCAAATACAAATCAAACCCCAAACTTCATAACTAGCCTAATATTCAATCCAGCAAAGTTAAATCTTATAGAGAGAGCCCTCTCTAAATATGGTAGGGCTAGATCCCAGCTTCCAAAGTTGGTTTGTGGTTACCTTGGTAATTTTCTTCCGCAACCTCAAAAAATTACTGAGTGCTAACACCTTCAATTAGATCATTTGACATCATTAATTTTTATTTCTCTTCCAATATTTCTAAGTTTTAACAAAGGGATATAAAGCAACAAATATGGACTGAGTTGAGACATCAAAGAATTATTTTTCAACTATTAGAATGGATCTTTATAATTGAAAATTTTCATGTTTTTTCTAGCCTTAAGATGAATTAAAAAATTCCAATGTCATATGATGCTCTTCCTTTGTCTACTTTTATTTATTTTGATTAATGCATGCAAAATATGATGTAATTCACTTGACTATTTACTCTCATAATTGTTTCCCTGGCTTGTCCCTCACAGGCCAGGGGGGCATTTTGTGTTTTACCCAATGTAGGCACCCCCACAACCAGATGCGCCCGGCAGTGGGTGTGCCCTCCTGTAGCACGACATAACATGCTATTGTGCCAGGGGTGGGCATGCCCACAACTGAGGACACTCGCAAGTGACACCCACCCCCACAACCTAGCATACCCAAGGGTGAGGTTGATTCTTAGAATTGGCCTCCCCCCTGGGTGGGCTATGCCACGAGGGTTGGTGTCGGCGGTGGGCAATCTCGACCGCACACCTGGAGCCGAACCCGCTGAGGGTT
This sequence comes from Pinus taeda, assembly GCA_000404065.3. NCBI lineage: Eukaryota > Viridiplantae > Streptophyta > Pinopsida > Pinales > Pinaceae > Pinus > Pinus taeda. Next base: position 10,024 of record APFE030129536.1, read on the forward strand.
GAGGCCCATTATAATAATCTATCATCACCCCTGGGTGGGCTGGGCTGTGAAGGTGGCTGCCACCAGTGAGCATGCCTGACCGTGGGCATGCCCACTGGTGGCACCCACCCCTGAGGCCTAGCCCTTCGAGGGGTGAGGTTGATTCTCACCCATGGACAGGCTAGGCTGCGGGGGTGGGTGTTTTCAGTGGCCATGCCAGCTAATAACACCCACTCTTTCATCTCATCCTGCCCAAGGGTGAGGATGATTATGAGAATCAGCATCACCCCTTAGCAGGATGGGTCGCAAGGGTGGGTGATGCTGGCTGGAGTGCTTGGCCATGGGCCTGCCCGCCCGCTACATGGTAGTTAGTAGCATGTAGTCATGTCATAGGCTGACATGCCCATAGCCACATAAGCCTAGGGGTGGGGTCGCTCGATCATGGGCGTGCCTGCCTGCGACATCGCAACGCCTGTGGGCGGGCATGCCCAGCTGTGGGCTTTCCCTTTAGTGGCACAACAACGTGTAGCACACCTCTATGCCACGAGAAGTCACATCCACAATTGGGCATGCCGCCATGCCACAAGTAGTCACATCCATAGTCAGGCATGCCTCATGGTAGCACCCACCCCTACATCCCAACCCGCCTATGGGTGAGGCCGATTCTTATAATCACCCTCATGTTTAGGAGGTTTTGACCATGAGGGTGGATGTCGTCGGTGGCACCCACCCATGTAGCCCAGCCCGCCTAAGAGTGAGTTCGATTCTCAAAATCAACCTCACCCATTAGTGGGCTAGGCCACGGGGGTGGGTGCTGTGGGTGGAAACGCTGACGAATGGTCACGCCCACCAATGAAATCCACTCCCATGGCTTAGCCTGCCTAGGAGTGAGGCTAATTCTGAGAATTGACCTTGATCCTTAGGCGTGGTGGACCGCGGGGCTGGGTGCCACCAGTGGACCCACCCGTTGGAGGCGTCCACCCCTACGGCCCAGCCTGCCCATGGGTGAGAGCCAATTCTTAGAATATCACCCTTGGGGAGTTGGGTTGTAGGGGTGGGTGCCTCCACTGTGCCAGCTGTGGACGCATGATAGCAGTACCCACTCTTGCGGTGCAGGGTGGCACACTGTGACACCCACTTCCACGGCCTAGCCTGCCTAGGGGTGAAAATCGATTCTCTTCTCATAATCGGCCTCACCCCTAGGCGAGTTAGGCCATGGGGGTGGGTTTTCCAGGGGGTGCACCCATGGAACCTGCCCTCACAACCCATCCCATAAACCCCGTGTCTTTGGCCGGCATGCTCAAGTCCGAGCATGCTCATTGGAGGCATCCATCCCCGCAGTCCAACCCACTAGCAGAACCCAATCCACCTAGCGGTAAGGGTTGATTCTGAGAACCAACCCTCACCCATGGGTGGGTTGGGCCACGGGGGTGGGGGGCGTCATGGGTGTGCCAACCCATGACACCCAACCCTGCAGCCTAGCTCGCCTAGGGGTGAGGGACGATTCTAAGAATTAGTCCTCACCCCTGGGCAAGCTGGGCCATGGGGTTGGGTGTCGTTGAAAAGCATGCCTGATTGTGGGTGCACCCATCGACGACACCCACCCCCACCATCGAGCCCACCCACTTGTGAGGGTCAGTTCTCATAATCGACCTTGACCCCTTGGTAGCTTGGGCCGTGGGGGAGGGTGTCGCGAGTGGGCTCGCCTGGCCATAGGCATGCCTACTCGTGGCACCCACTCCTGCAGCTCAGCGCACCCAGGGTTGACGCCAATTCTATCAATCAAACTCACCGATGGGCGGGTTGGGCCATGGGGGTGGTTGTCGCAGGTGGGCATGCCAACCACCATCACCCACTCTCCTGACCTATCTCTCCCTGGGTTGAGGTCGATTCTGAGAATCAGCCTCACCCTTGCACGGGTTGGGTTCCGCTGGTGGGTGCTCCTAACCATGGACATGCCCACACGTTACATGATAGTTTGTAGCACATCGTCATGCTATAGGTTGGGCATTCCCACCCATAGGTAGTGCAGGTGCGCCTATCCATGGTTGGGCCTTCCCATGACAGAGCGACCCCCTTCCCTACTGGGGGGCCAATTCTGATAATTGCCCACGTAGCCTACTGGGGGGTTTCTTTGCCCCGGGAAGGCATGCCCACAACCGAGAAGCCCATGACTGGGCCCACCACACCCACTGCTGACATAGTGGCCTCCTGCGTGCTAGGGGGCTATTGGGTAAGCCTGGCTCATGTCAATTTTTTATTTCTAAAAGGAATCTAAATTTCATTAAAAAAAATTAATTTTTTTTACTGGAGTGTGTTTTTCGTCTGGTATTTTTCAAGAAGATAACAACCCAACTGACACGTAACTACTAGTAAACTTATGGGAGTTTAAGACCTGCACCTTAGAAAAATGGAAACTAGCCTTTCTAATGTGATAATATTTCATTGAATGTGTTGTCGATAACAATTTAGCTTCTCCACAAAATAGCTCCAAGTCTTTTAACGAACCTCGCAAAGTCTTGATGTGATGTGAGAAATAGTGATAATGAAATTTATGATACAACAGGAATTATAGAACTGTTTTACCGCATGGTGAATGTGGTATTAATTTATTTTTTTATAAAAACTTAACATATAATTTGTGTTATGGCGATATAGTAATATATGGTATAGCAGAAATTACGGAATTGTTTTATCATATGGTGAATGTGGTATTATTTTTTTTATAAAAACTTAACATATAAATCATGTTATGGTGATATAGTAATTTATTTTAAATGTCCGATAAAATATATAATAAAAATTAAAAAAGTATTCAATTGTCTAGTAAATGCATTATAGTTTAAGTAAAAGGTTAATTTAGGTAAAATATTTGGTTTAAAATTTTAATTTATAGATTTAGTTTAAAAGGTTAATTTCATGAGAAAATTTTAGTTAACTTTTTTCAATAAATTGTAGAAGAAAATTTTGGAGGGAAATACATGAAATGAAATTATTGAAGGGAAAATTTTGGGCGAAATATTTAGAGGGAAATTTTCATTATTTAAGCTATATATTATCATTAGGAGAGAGTGCATTTGTATCATTCAACCTCTTCTATTTGAAAGCCATGGATTCTTCTGATAGTGAAGTTTCTCTTTGTGAAGCATCAACATCTTTGTTGCATTGAGAGAAGCAATGATGAAGGGCGGGATGAAATTATTCATCTCGCCCTTCATTAGGGCTTCTCTCATAGTCCATGGGGCGAGATAAACATTCACTATGAATAGAGAATCAAATCTTCCACCTAGTCCTAATCCTAAGGAATATGAGAGAAGCATTGATGAAGGGAGGGATGAAGAATTTCAAATAAATATAGATTCACGGTTTCCACTTATTCCTAATCCTATGGACTATAAGAGAAGCAGTGATGAAGAGCATGATGAAGAATTTCAAATAAATAGAAAGTCACGGTTTCCACTTAGTCTTAATCCTATGGACTATGAGACTAGCAGTGATGAAGGCCAGGATGAAGAATTTCAAATAAATTGGGATTCATAGTTTCCACTTGGTCCTAATCATGTGGACTATAAGAGTAGCAGTGATCAAGGCCAGGATGAAGAATTTCCAATAAATCGACGATACTGAAATATGACAACAAGAATATTCCAATTTAATTTGTACTTGAATTAAATTGTGAATTAAATCGAATTTAGTCTTAACAACTACTTGGAAACAATTAATTTATTTATTTTAAATTAATTAGTTGGATAAATTCGAGTTAGAAGTCTTTCTAAAGTCATGCAAGAGTTATCCCTTAAATTAAGGAGAGAAGATTGATTTATAATTTGAGTTGTAATTAGTTAACTCAATTTACTGAGGTAAGTCCAGTTAAATTAGTTCCAGACTGTTTGAGGAACTAATAGTGATTTAACAGTCAGTTGATGCATCCACGCACTCAACTAGTGCTACTCCAATTAACTGAAGATTCCCTCATCAGAAACTCATGCATGTCTATTCTGAGAAAGACCCAGTTGAGATTAAAGTCAAGGACAGTGTACTATCAGTTGCATGTGTTTTCTCAAAAAGAAAACTCATGCATGCAGTCAAGGATTTAATCCTTGAGGATTGCGCAGTTTTGGAAGGAGACCATCCACTTGGTAACAAGGCTTTCGACTTGGTTGAAGGTGAATCATCCACAAAGAACAACACAAGGAAATAGGAGCTTGGAGGGCAGAGAGGAAGGCTGGAGAGAAGCCAAGATTTCCTGTCAGCATCTGTGATTATTGTACTGAGAGCTGGCTAGCTGTGAGAGCTAAGGCTTTGTCTAATTCCTATGTATTTCCACCATGTATGATAATACAATAGTGTGGGGCTTTTAGCTGAGGATTTCCCCAAAGTATTTTCATGTGTATTGTGCCATTGGTTCTTCTTCTTCTGGTTATATTGTTCAGCTCGATCATTAAGCTTCTGCAATTTGATAATAGAAGTAGGTTATAGTATTCTACTTTGATTTATATTGCATTATCGGGTTAACCTACACAAATTTTGTACATGGTGTCGGAGTTTTGAACAGTATACTGAGAAGAGAATTCGAAGTTTTAAGTTCGGGGTTGCAGTTGCAAATCAAATTCATATCATACTTCAAGGTTGGCCAATGGCGTTCTATGGATTGAGACTTGAGTATGCCTTGAAAGGTAGCTCGAATTACATAGCATGGAAAGATAGAATGGAGGTTGCATTAGAAGACAATGGCTTCAAGGAATTCATTAATCAAGAAATCCCAAAGCCAGCTTCAACTAATGCACAAGAGTTGGCTGAGTGGAAGAAGTGTGTGGCGAAGGTGAGATGGATCTTCCTTGAGGGAGTTCAATACCATATTCTCTCGAGTCTCCATGGGAAGGATACTCCATTTTCAATGTGGAAGGCATTGAAGGATCTCTACCAAAACAGTAGTGACTAGAGGAAATTAGTGCTCAAGGATAAGCTTCAAAGAATCAAGATGGAGAAGGGCGATACTATTTCCACATATCTGAACAAGCTCACCACCTACAAAGATGAGCTTGGTAGTGTGGGCATAACTACTTTCGATCATGATATGGTGAGCCTCGCTCTCCTTGGCCTTCCATAGAGTTGGAATAGCTACCAGGACTCTGTGAATGGAAGGGAGAAACTGTCATATTGAGAATGATTGTGGTCAGATCTTATGCAGGAGGAGATCAGGAGGAGTACACGAGATATTTCTTCATCCAAGAATGATGGTGAAGAAATTCTGCCCTTAGCAAGTAAGGAAAGGAAAGGGAAGGGGAAAGCTTCTCATTTCAAATAGAGTTCTTCTCATGGAGGGAAGAAGGGTGACATGTCTAAAATAAGATGCTTTAATTGTCACAAGATGGGACATTATGCAACTAATTTCCCATCAAATAAGTCCAATAAGGGATCCTCGAAAGGATTGGAAGGTGAGGCATTATCCTCTCAGTTCGAAATAGACTATACCCTCATCACATGCATGGTGTCATCAATGATGGGTTGTGTCTGGTATCTTGACAATGGAGCCTCATTCCAAATACAGGTGATAAAAATTTATTCAGTGCCTTGGTGGAGAAAGACCTCAAGATGCGCATAGAGATGGGTGACGACGGAAGGTATAGTGTTTCAGGAGTGAGCACAATTTCTTTTTAAAGGAAGCATGGAGCTTCTCTCACCTTGACAGATGTGATGTATGTGCCTAAACTGAAGAAGAACTTGGTATTGGTCATGATGTTGGAGGACAAAGGCTACGATGTTGTCTTCATTAAAGGAAAGGTATTCCTAAGACACACATCCACGGGTCAAACCAAGAGGATAGGGATTAAGGGAATAATCTCTATAAAATAGACGTAGATGATTGTGCATCATTGAGTATGAAAGCAGAATTGGTGTAAAGCCAAGACATTGGCAAGTTGTGGCATAGGTGGTTGGGCCATTTCTATCATGGGACTTTGAAGATAATGCATAAAATATCTACAGGACTTCCCAAAGGTAAACTTGAATAAGTTGACACATGCAAAGGTTGTAACTTAGAAATGTACACCAAGTATTCCTTTCATGATCGAGACAATCGAGCAGAGGCTATCTTAGAGTGAGTTCGTATTGATTTGTGGGGACCATTCTTGACGGCATCCACAGTGAAGCAGAGGTATTATGTGATTTTCATTGATGACTATTCTCATAAATGTTGGATTCATTTCATGAAGAAGAAAGAGTCAAGGAAGAATATCAAGGCCTTAAGAAGTGACAACGGTGGAGAATATGTCTCTCAAGAGTTTAAGGACTTATGTGCAGCAGAAGGGATTAAATGAGAGTGGACAGTAACTCATAACCCACAGTAGAATGGGGTGGCTGAGAGGAAGAACAAAACTATTGTAGGGTTGCACGGGAAATGCTGCATGACCAAGGCCTACCACTTCACTTGTGGTCTAAGGCATGCAACACAATGGTCTATTTGCATAATAGAAGCCCACATCACATATTTGGGATGAAGATGCCAGAGGAATCTTTCTCCTGTAAGAGATTAGATGTGGGTTACTTTAGGATCTTTGGCTCATTGGTATATTGCCATGTGACAAAGGATGCACAGAAGAAGCTTTAGCCGACAACAAAGTTGGGGATATTTGTGGGGTACACTGATACACCTCACAACTATTGGGTGTACTTTCCTACCAGTCAGAGGATAGTGGTTCGCATAGATCTCAAGTTTGATGAGTAGAAGGCCAGTGAGTTTCCCTTGAGAGGGAGCTCCAACTACAAGCTGTGGAGGAACTATTAGTTCCTAAGGAGGAGGAGCCTTAGACTGATGCAGAGCAGCTGCAAACAGAGGTTCCAGGAGTGTAGACATCCACTCAATCAGAGTCTTCCAGAGATGGATGGAAGCACACAAGAGAAGCTAACAAATTGTTGGAGGATGTAAGAGAGAATGTGGGAGCACCATCTTCTCAGCACATATAGAGGAGGTCACCTAATAGGTACACTAGATACATGGCCCTTGCTGGGGAATGTGTTGAGACCGAGCCATCTTCCTTTGAGGAAGAAGTGCAGTAGCCAATTTGGGTTGATGCTATGGTGGAGGAGTATGACTCCATAGTTCGTAACATTGTTTGGGATGTGGTTCTAAGACCATAGAACAAGTCAGTTGTTAGTTCCCATTGGATTTTACAAGGTAAATCAAGTTGTTGATGGTAGTGTGGAGAATCATAAGGCAAGATTTGATTCCCATGGATATTCACAGGTCAAGAGGATCATGTTTTTGCAGTATATTTCAACAGAGGAGCAAGATGCTGACATTTTGACAAAGGCGTTGTGAAAGTGTAAATTCGAGTTCCATAGAGATAGGATTGAGACCGTGGCAAATAATCCCTTTCTTGTTGAGAGGGAGCGTTGAAATATGGTGACAAGAATATTCCAATTTAATTTTTCATTGAATTAAATTATGAATTAAAATCAAATTTAGTCTTAACATCTACTTGGAAACAATTAATTTATTTATTTTAAATTAATTAGTTGGATAAATTCAAGTTAGAAGACTTTCTGAAGTCATGCAAGAGTTATCCCGTAAATTAAGGAGATAAGATTGAGTTATATTTGAGTTGTAATTAGTTAACTCATTTTACTGAGTTAAGTCCAGTTAAATTAGTTCCAAAATATTTGAGGAACTAATAATGAGTTAATAGTTACTTGATGCATGCATGCACTCAACTAGAGCTACTCCAATTAACTAAAGATTCCCTCATTAGAAACTCATGCACGTCTATTCTGAGAAAGACCCAGTTGAGATTAAATTCAAGGATAGTGTACTATCAGTTGCATGTGTTTTCTCAAAGAGTAAACTCATGCATGCAGTCAAGGAAATAAACCTTGAGGATTGCGTAATTTTGGAAGGATATCATCCACTTAGTAACAAGGTTTTCCACTTGGTTGAAGGTGAATCATCCACAAGGAAATAGGAGCTTGGAGGGCAGAAAGGAAGGCTAGAGAGAAGCCAAGATTTCTTGTGAGTATCTGTGAGGATTGTATTGAGAGTTGGCTAGCTTTGAGAGCTAATGCTTTGTATAATTCCTATGTATTTCCACCATGTACGATAATACAATAGTGTGGGGTTTTTAGTTGAGGCTTTCCCCAAAGTATTTTCATGTGTATTGTACCATTGATTCTTCTTCTTCTGGTTATATTATTCAACTCGATCTTTAAGATTCCTCAAATTGATAGTAGAAGTAGGTTATAGTATTATGCTTTGATTTATATTGCATTATTGGGTTAACCTACACAAATTTTCTACAGATAGTCATAGTTTCCACTTAGTCCTAATCCTGTGGAATATGAGAGCGGCAGTGATGAAGTCCAAGATGAAGAATTTCTAATAAATCGAGAGTCATTGTTTCCACATAGACCTAATCTTGTGGAATATGAGAGCAATATTGATGAAGTCCAGGATGAAGAATTTCCAGTAAATCGAGAGTCACATTTTCCACATAGTCCTAATCCCAAGGACAATGAAGACTTTCCAGTAAATTGAGACTCACATTTCCACTTAGTCCTAATCCTAAGGACTATGAGAGCAGTAATGATGAAGGGAAGGATGATGAATTTACATTAAATAGAGGGTCACATTTTCCACCTAGTCCTAATCCTAAGGACTATGAGAGCAGTAGTGACGAAGGGCAGAATGAAGCACTTAGTCCTAATCCTAAGGACTAAGGGAGAAGTAATGATGAAGGGCAGGATGAATAATTTCCAGTAAGTAAAGAGTCACATTTTTCACGTATTCCTAATCCTATGGACTATGTGAGTAGCACTGACAATGCACATGATGAAGAATATCCAATAAAAATTGAGTCAAATTTTCCATTTAGTCCTAATTCTAAGGAGTATGAGGGTAGCACCAATGAAGGGAAAGATGAATAACATCCTTCAAGTCAGTATTTCAAAAGCACATATGATCATAATGAGGATAATATTCCTCCTAATGATGATGAAAATCATTATACAGGTGATGATTCAATGATGGAGATGTTGCCAACAAATATTGTATCAAGGAGTAGGAGCAGATCTTTTCGTATCAATCCAAGATGTTCTAGTTATGCAAGGGGTAGAGAAGAATATCTCACAAGAAGAAGTTCTATCATTTCTCTCATTTCAAGTGAATGTTGTCAAAATGATTGCTTGAAACATATGGATTTTAAGTTTGCATTGGAGAAAAGGAAGAGATATATGTCAATGAATAAAAGCATGCAAAATTCATATTTAATGGGGTGCATGAAATCTACATTGTCAAGTTATGATTATCATATTGGGTCTTTATTTATTTGTATAAAGCTTTCAAAATGTTTCATTCAATGGGAATTTTCGTTTGTTAACAATCCAAAAAAAAAATGGAAAAGGATCCCACGTTTTATTCAGAAGTACATCATAAATGATAGTTTGGGCCATTATCAAATACAGCAATTCCATGGATGAAAGAATTATTTTCAAATCATTGAGAGTGTATGCCAAATAGAGAGACAATACATATTCCAGATAATTTCTCAAGACTAGAAATCTACAATTTATACAAAGAATATGCAGAAGGTGTTGAAGGAAATGGTCAATTTATTACATATCAATATTTTGTGAAGATATGGAAGAAAGAATTCAAAAATGTCTGTATTCTTAAGAAGACAAGGATGTGAGTTTGCAGGACATGTGCTTCTCTTAAATTAAAAAAAAAAAAGGGATAAATGTGGAGGGGAAGAAAGAGGTAAGCATTCATAACATTAATTTTCAGAATTGTGTTGTCATCAACTATGAAAATGTATTCATTAATGACTTTCTTTTATGTTGTGTAGATTCCATTGTCAAAGTGCTTTAAGAGCATCATGAATAACAAACAAGTGAAAGGAGAAATTTGTACAAGCATGGAAAGAAGTGTTATGATAATAGAAATAGATATTTGGATTTGATAATTGATGGTATGGACCAGAAGAAAACACTTCTACTACATTTTGTTCACTACCCAAAAATTTAGAGGAAAATTTTATTTAGTATCATTTGGTTGATTGTATGGTCTTCAATGGGAAAATGTTTCCAAGAGTGTACTTCACAGCTCCAAATATTCATAATGATGCAAACCTGACAATAACCATAATTCATGATGTGTTTTCAAATTGGTTTGGTAATCTTCCTTTGTATCTATAATTGGACAACACATCGTGAAAACAAAAATCAGGTTATTTTTGGATATCTAAACATTCTTGTTGAATTGAGAATTTTTTAGAAGGTAAAAGTTGGTTTCCTTGTTGTTGGGCACACTCATGACCATATTGATCAAATGTTCAGTCGTTTTTCAGTCACATTGAGGAGGAAGGATGTTTGGAGCTCGCCATCATTAATTGAATGTATCAAGAAATCATACATGCTAGAGCCTATTTTTGATGTGTTGGAATAAACTATTGACATGTGAAGCTTTATTCTGGGATCGCATGGTGAGGAGAAATGCATTGAACAACCTAATGGCATTAGCTTCCAACATCAATTTCGTATCAAAAACATTGATGGGAAAACACTAATATGGAGCAAGAAGTATTCGACTATTGCAGAATGAGCACCGTCATTAGGTTTGGCATTTTTGAAGTTCATTCTAGATCATCCAATATTTGTGTCAAATATATTGTTATTACAATAAATTGTTGAAGTTCATAATGCACGCAGGTAGAATAGAGATATAAATTATTTTGATTGCTTGGAAGAAATTTAAAAATGTATTAGATATACATATGAGTACTTTGTTATTTCTGATTCAGTTTGGTGGGAGTATTTTTTCAATAATCAAAGTGATATCATTTCAAGAACAAATGAAGATATACCTTTGAAAACTCCATTTATTTGGCCACAAAATGTGTCAAATGAACATGAGGAAAGAAAATTTGTTGAACAGCAACAATCTCAAGGAATTATTAATTCTTCACGGGTAGAGGAAAGATAAAAGTATTTTGGTTCTAGAGGATCTTGTGCACAACGTGAAGCCATGGAAGACCTTTGTAGGGGTTTAGTACATGATATTAAGGAGGGTTTCATGATCAGAGTGCTAGAAGATGGAGATACCAATGGCTATCCATTCTGGGTTTCGAAGGTTATAAAGGTCATTACATAAAATGAAGATGTTGCAAGTGTCGAAGTAGATTTGTATGCCAAAAATACACACCCATTCAATGGTGTATACAAGCCAAAGATGGTAGTTGATAAAAAAAACTGGCGGAAAGAGAAAAAGAAAGGGTACAAATATAAATCGTCGCCGCACAAACCTCTTAAAATTGGAGGACATTGATATACTTGTTTATGACTTCAATTTAAGAAGAAAGGAACTCTTCTCTTTAGGATGATAGATATTCTGAAGAGGTTGTTACGGGAATAAATAGCATTGAGATGGGACTCTATTGAACCCAGTCATAGATCTAGATGAATTTTGAAACTTGAAATGGTGGGCATGCTTGTGGACTAAGATGGGCCACTAGTTAATGAAAGAGAATAATATGGAACATCGTCATCTGCATCTAGTCAATCATCTCAAGATGTGAATTCTGATGGTGTGGAAGAAGATATGAGTGATTTTGAATAACTGTCTAAGACAGTTTATATAATTGATGTTTGCATCATATCTTGAAATAAAAAATTTGATTTCCATATGATGTTAAATGAAGTTATGATTTATTCTTATGACTCTTAGATTATATATTTTAATTATGATGAGTTTTATTGTCTAGAATATCCACAATGCAAGAATAACTTAGAGATATAATTTATGTTTAATTCAATCTACAAGTATTGACATTTTGATTAATTTAGTCATGTAATTTGCTCACAATGTCATTGTTTAAATGTGTTGAAAACTTAGAGTTTTTTAATTCTATGGTTGAAAATTTTCCAATTTTCTTTTATATTTAATGTTATGGTTGAAAACAATTAGAATTTTAGCAATCTTTAGTGTCATGATATTATATGTTTAACAACATGGATGAAAAATAATGGAATTTTAATGTGTTTTGGATCCCATTATTTTAACTTTATCATCATTACTAAAAAGGTTGAAATTATACCTGGGAAAGAAAAACGTTATTCTACCAAAAACATTAGTGTATTTTTCTCATTTATTTTTTAGAAACAAAAAATGGTTTTTGCACAAAAAAATTGGTTTCACTGCCATTTTTTAGATATGTTGCAAATTAACCCTAAAATAAAACATCGTTTGAAAATACACACTTTTCATTTTTAGGACTATTTTTCATGTTTTTTTAGGGTTTTTTGGCTAGAGTTCCTACTTTGAGTTTATAGTTCTTGTTTCGAAGTTTACATTGTTAAAGTATTTCCGATTGGGTTATTGCATTAGATATTTTATATTGTTTCTTTCTATTTTGGATCATATCTACTTTTACTTAGGTTTTCCATGTTCGTTGCAGGTATGAATCACTAGCAACCATCAAATTGTTGTTAGGATCACTTGTCACCTAGTGACTTAAGTGAAGCGTTTTTGGTACACCTTCCAATAATTTTCACACTAACATACACTATTACAATTTATTAAACTTTAAGATTTGTGGATTTAATTGTAAATAGTGCATCCATGTGAATGGAAATTATGCATAAAAGTAGAGAATGATAAAATATACTCCCACACATACATAATACAGAAGATATTCTCTCTGGGAAACCCTTTCAGGAGAAAACCCAGTTGGAAGGTGTGGTCGCTTTACTCTCTTTCTCTGTCTAGAAATATGGATGTAGCTACAAAGAAGTAATGTCTCTGTCTCATGGAGTGCTATAGTGCACTGATCATCTCTATGTTCTCTTCCCCCTATCTCTCTTGGCTATCTTGCTTAGCTATGGAATAAAATTCTCTCAAATGAATGGAATGCCTCTACCTCTTAGAGGCCTAGTTATAACACAACTCGATAGCCTACTAGTGGTTAATTTTGACTACATCAACTTTTAAGTAGAGTTACAAAGCTAACTCTTCTAGAGTATTTTACATAAAAAAAATGTGTCTAGCCCCTTTTCTATGAATAATGGGGGATGACGCAACATCCTTTTAGACTATAGGTGTGAAAATAGGAAGGTCAACTTCTTAGTGGCATAACGTTTGCATACAAAATCTGATTGACATGCTTCTTACATTATTGGAAAGGTCTTTGTGTGTAGAATAACACGAAAAGGTGAAAATCTAAAGCATCAATGTTTTACCTATAAAAAAAGTTGTTTGATGCCTCAAAACACTCCTAGAAGGTTTTAAACCTCATTTCACCTAACTGGGTCCTGTTGGTAAAATCAATCCCATGAGCTGATTCCTATACTTTTTCCACTTCAAATGCATCTATATGGACGAAAAAAAAATTATAATGATCTAATTCAGATCATTAATCTTCTTCCTTCCATGATGTGGATAATTCCTTTCATGTTTGTTGAATATTGAGAAGTATGAAAGAACCTGTTATTGTTTTGAAACCAGCGTTTCATACTAACTAGGTGAGTCCATCATCAGGGCTGTCAATTGCAAGTTTAAGAAGAGAGAGCGTGGATGCATGGAGAGATTAATAGTTGATATTTGATAGTTTAATGATAAGAATATAAATGTTGGATATTTATTTTTTTAATTGCTAATTTGCTTAAAATTAATTATGTTTAGGACATTAAATAGGCTTAATTTTAATCATATTAGCAATTAAACAAATAAATAGCCAACATTTATACTCTTATCATTAAACCATCAACTGTCAACTATTAATCGCTTCATGCATCCACACTCTCTCTTCTTAAACTTGCAATTGACAGCCCTGATGATGGACTCACCTTATTAGTCCAAAACATTGGTTCGAAATAGTAACAAGTTCTTCCATACTTCTTAAAATTCCTTTCACGTCTCGTCCTCTTTCTTACAGTCATTCTCTTCCAACACTCGGCAACCACGTGGCTATGCAAGCCACAAAAACTACATGGTTTTCTATGTCATTATTTCGTCTCATCATTAACAATATTCTTGTAATAAAAATGAACTTTAGAATATTGAGACTTTTTATACCTCTTTTGACTGTCTCTGGTGCAATTTTGGTGATGATATTTTGCCTTAGCTCTTCCTCTGCAATGTGCGATATCATGGGAGGATTGTGATGTGTTCCCATCATCCTTTTTCCTTGATGGTTTCGAAAAATCCTTGGAAGCTTCTGCTACTTTCGAGCGCTCTCCTTCAATGTATCCCATCTTGGTAAGGAGCCTCAAGCTGGTTCCTGAAGTGGGTACCTCAAGGCTTTCAACATAAATTATTTCATTTGAAAATGAAACTAAAGAACGATCAACACTGTTTACCTCAATTGTCGATTCTGAAGCAGGTTATGATCATTTCACTAAGCCTTTGTTGCACTTCAACTCCTCGAAGGCCTCTTCTATGGCTCGTAACTGAATCTACAATATCTGCTTCTCCTATTTCTCTTCTCATAGAAGTCTTCTTAATTCATCATTCCCTACTTGAAGGCTCTGATTGTTCTCCGCATTTAAATGATGAGAAGACGATGAAGAATATGAATAATCACTGGAAGATGGAGATGGAGCATCGTCCTTTTCTCTTTTTTTCTCCTGTTCCTCCCTTTCCATTTTCTCCTCATAATCTACATATAATGTATCTACCATGCATGCCATCCTAAGGAGGTCCTCGTAGAAATCTCTGTTGTTCTCCATTTTGCTTCTTGTTGCATGTTCAATCTCTGGTTATCATTCACACTCACAATTCACATCAACGAGAAGAGTGTTCTTATACCAAACTTGATCCAGATATCTCAGCTATCAGAATTAACTAATATCTTTTACTTTTGTTATGTTAGTAGAATTGCACATGAAGGAGTATAAAACAACCACATGTGCATACTTTAAAGAAGAGGAAACATAATGACAACCATCAAATCAAAGAACACAAACAAGTTGATAGTGTATTTAACCTAGTGTGGGTTACGTCTCTTGTCGGGTGTTAGGGAGGTTGCTTCATTAAAATGATGCAAGATGATGATGAGTACATAGTGTATTCTTTGTCATTACAAGGATAAACTCCCTCAACTAGAGTGGCAAGTCTCTCCATGAGACGTTCTACTATAGAAACTCTCACTCATATGATCCCTCCTTTATCATGACAAAATATATAATTCTCACATGAAGTGGAAAACAAGTATCCTCAAAGATAATAGAAAGGAAGGATTTCAACATCAAAGTGTAATCTCAGCAAATCAAATGAAATACATGAAATCACTGCATCAAATACTTCCACTACTATGGATGGCCTGAAAATACAAATATATGTTGAAGAAATGCACTGCAGTTGAATCCATCACTTGAAATCATGTCAAACAACTATAAACTCAGACACTTTCTAACACCATCAATTCTAGACCCTCGGATATCTCAAATATTACCCAAATATTCCTTCTCATTAGTTGAATGGAATTCATTTTCTCATATGAAAAATTGGACTTCACCATTATGCTCCTTGAGAAAAATGAGTAAAATGAGTATAAAGTCAGATTGTAGAAATTCTCACTATAGATTAAACTGATTATGCAATGTACTAAAGCAAAATACTTAATCTACTTCTACAATCGAACTTGAGGAAGCTTAATCTAATTGAGCAAATATCAAACAGAACAGATATAAAATAGAAGAAGATTCAATCACACATGAAACACAGAAGAATACTCTGGGGAAAGCCTTAGCTAGAAACCCCACTATTTGTATTATCATACAAGTGGAAATATCTCGAGATTACACAAAGATTTAGCTCTCAAGATATCTAGCTCTCAGTACAATCCCTCAATGTTGCTCATAGAAAAAATAGACAACACATATCCCTTCTCCTCTTTCCTCCACACCTCCTATTTCCTTGCGTAATTTCTCCTGGGTCCTCCAGCTATAACCTGTGTGATTCTCACCTCACACACTGCTCTGACCTCTGTAGTAAATGCACAATCCTGAAGGAATCTTATTCCTTCTGCATGGATGAGTTTCCTTTATAGAAAGATTCCTCCAATTGATAGTACACTATCCGTGTCTTTAATCTCAACTGGGTCTTTCTCTAAATAGACATGCATGACTTATTTTTGAGAGAAACTTCATTTATCTGGAGTACACTAGTTTGATGCATGCATGCATTAACTGACTGAACTCACAATTAGTTCCACAAACTATTTGGAACTAATTTAATTGGACTTAACTCAGTTAATTGAGCTAACTAATTAGAACTCAAATACAGCTCATCCTTATCTCCTTAATTAAGGGATAACTTCCTCAATCAAAGGGATAATTGTTGCATGTCTTCACAAAGACTTCATGTTTGAATTTCTTCAACTAGTTAACTCAAGATGAATTAATTAATTATTTTTCAAATAGCTGGTGAGACTAAATTCGAAATTTAATTCTCAATTTTGATTCAAGGACAAATCAAGATTGGAATATATACTAAAATGTTATTTATAGAAATGTTATTTTTAGCATTTCTATTTTTATCATTTCTTGTTGCTATTTTCAACACTCCCTCTCAACAAGAAAGGAATTCAACTCGATCCTGATCCTGAACCTTTGGAATGTTCTGCATGCAACACTTCTCACTAGTGTTGTTGCTCCAACAACTCAAAAACAAAAAAAAATATCCAACCTAAATCAGAACGATGCCTCTATCATCAAAGTCTCTGACTACTATTGCCTCTACTGACTAAAAACTTTGTGCTTCTGTTGACTCTACCTAGTCAGTCCTTCTTTGCACTCTTCAATACTTGACTACTCTAGCCTATGTCACTTTGATCTCTGACTGCATCAATCCCACTTATTCCTCCTGATGCATTCGTGTTACTACTGTTCCTTTCTCCTAGCATTGCATCCGCACTGCACCTCCTCTCATCATGTTGCATCTTGCTACCCATTGTTGCACTGCAACTCAGTTACTGAGAAGTAAGTAACTGATCTCCCAACTAACCTCCCTGTTGGGCTAAAAACACCCTCTGATGCTGAAGCTTCCTCTACCGCTCCATTCGCATTCGTCTCTACCCACTTAGTCAGTCTTGCTACTCCTTGTCGGGGCTCCCATAGCAGGGTCTAATCAAAGAGGTTGGATACCTCAAGGATCCTACCCCTATTTCAACCTTCTTGGGACTATCACTTCACATCGCCCCACCTCCCACCTGGAGGTATGGCTACATGTGATCCCTCTACCCACTTGGCTCGAAATTTCCCCCTATTGGAGGTCTCTGCATGAGTGGATGCCTCCACTCAGTCTCCTCTCGGCTTCTCCAGTTGTGGTTGCTCCACTACCTCCTAAAGTTGCTTCACCAATTGTGGCCCCTCCACAATTGTCTGAGACTTCTTCTGCTGCTGCATGTTGAGAGGTATTGTACTCTCCCTCTCAACCACCAAGTCTCTAACATTTACCTTGCTCCTCAAGGCTTTAAATGCATCTTGAACCTCAAGAGAATACAAGTTCTTGACTCGTGAACCGATCTGCTTCACTTATCTCATGGTGAGGTGTCTAACGAAAAACCTTTCCCTTACTGAATACTACATCATAGCCTTTGTCCTCCAACATTACGATCGATACCAAGTTCTTCTTCATTCTAGGCACATACTTCACATCTGTCAAGGTGATGAGAGCTCCATGCTCCCTCTGAAAAGCAACCATGCCCACTCCTGAAACACTATACCTTTCATCATTACCCATCTCTATGTGCATCTGGAGGTCTTTCTCCTCCAAGGTACTGAACAAACTCTTATCGTTGGTCATGTGGAATGAGGCTCCACTGCCAAAAAACTGAACACAACCCATCATCGATGAAACCATGCATACGATGAGGGTAAAATCCAATTCAAATTGTGAGGCTAGTGCCTCACCACCTGATCCTTTCAAGGATCCCTTCTTGGATTTCTTCAATGGACAATTAGTTGCATAATGGCCCACCTCATGACAATTGAAGCATCTCACTTTAGATTTGTCAATCTTCTTCCCACCATGGGAAGAACTTGATTTGAAATGGGAAGCCTTCCCTTTACCTTTCCGTGCCTTACTTGCTAAGGCTAGATTTTCTTCATCATCATGATTAGATGAAGAACCATCTCTGGTGCTTCTCCTGATCTCCTCCTACATCAGATCTGACCACAGTCCTTCCCAATCTAGCAATTTCTATCTTCCATTCACTAAGTCTTGGTAGTTATGTCAGCTCTTGGAAAGACCGAGGAGAGCAAGATTCACCATATCATCATCATCTTTCGTGATTCCTACAATTCCAAGCTCATCTCTATAGGTTGTGAGCTTGTTCAAATATGTAGAGATCGTGCCACCCTTTTCACACTTGATTTTCTGAAGCTTGTCCTTCAGTGCCAGATTCCTCTGGTTGTTGCTATTCTGATATAGGTCCTTCAATGTCTTCGACATTTAAAATGGAGTCTCCTTCCCATTGAGAGTTAAGACAATATGGCCTAGAACTCCCTCCACAAGAATCCTCCTCCCTCTCACCGCACATTTCTTCCATTACGCTAATTCTTGGGCATTAGCTGCTACTGGCTTGGGGACTTCTTGATCAATTAAGTCCTTCAAACCATTGTCTTCTAATACTGCTTCCATGCGATCCTTCCATCCTATGTAATTCAAGCGGCCATCCAGGGCATACTCGAGTCTTAAGCCATTGAACACCATTGGTGAACTTTGATATGTGATAAGAAATTAGTTTTGTGCCTACAATCAAGAACTTCAACCTTCAAACTTCTTCCTTCTTTGACAATTGTTCTCCGCTTTGATCACCTTTGCTCTGATACCATGTAGAAATTCTCGTTGTAGATTAAACTGATTATGCAATGTACTAAAGCAAAATACTTAATCTACTTTTGCAATCAAACTTGCATAAGCTTAATCAAGTTAAGAAAGATAAAAAAAAACACATATAATATAGAAGAAGATTCAATCACACATGAAACACAGAGGAATACTTTGGGGAAAGCCTCAGCTAAAAGCCCCATTATCTGTATTATCTTACAAGTGTAAATATCTCAGGATTACACAAAGCTTTAGCTCTTAAGCTATCCATCTCTCAGTACAATCCCTCACTACTACTCATAGATAGAATAGACAACACACATGCCTTCTCCTCTATCCTCCAAGCCTCATATTTCCTTGCATAGTTTCTCCTAGGTCCTCCAGCTGTAACCTATGTGATTCTCACCTCACACACTGCTCTGACCTCTGTAGTAACTGTGCAATATTGAAGGAATCTTATTCCTTCTACATGGTTGAGTTTCCTTTTTAGGAAAATTCCTCCAACTGATAGTACATTGTCCCTATCTTTAATCTCAAATGGGTCTTTCTCTGAATAGACATGCACGAGTTATTTATGAGAGAATATTCAGTTATCTGGAGGACACTAATTTGATGCATGCATGCATTAACTGACTGGACTCATAATTAATTCCACAAACTATTTGAAACTAATTTAACTGGACTTAACTTAGTTAATTGAGCTAACTAATTACAACTCTAATACAACTCATCCTTATCTCCTTAATTAAGGGATAACTTCCTCAATCAAAGGGATAACTATTGCATGTCTTCACAAAGACTTCATGTTTGAATTTCTTCAACTAATTAACTCAAGATGAATTAATTAATTGTTTTTCAAACAGTTGGTGAGACTAAATTCGAATTTTAATTCTGAATTTTGATTCAAGGACAAATCAAAATCGGAATATGCCCTAAAATGCTATTTATAACAATGATATTTTTATCATTTCTATTTTTATCATTTCTTGTTTCTATTTTCAACATAGACTGGTCCTGAAACTATCAAAAGTCGGTCCTTAAGGAATATTTTAGATTCCTCATGATTCCACAAATATTCCTCTCTGCAAGTTGATTGAAGATTTGCTTCCCAGATCCAAGAACTAATCATTTCATTAGACTCCTCATGAAATTCTAGTTTGTTTGAGTATAAAGTTGGCAAGATTTTGTCATTATGAAAATTTGGCCCAAAGGGAATCTTTTAGATTCCTCATGATTCCAAAAATAATCATCTCTGAACGTTGACTAAATATATGCTACTTAGATGAAAAATGTGATCTTAACATCACGCTCCTTGCAAAATGCTGAGAAAAATTACTATAAATTCGACATCATTCTACCTCTATCAAAATCACCCTCCAAGGAAATCTTTTAGATTCCTCAAGGTTCCATGCGTCAAGGTTCCATGCCTCATTGTGCATGTCTGTAGGGCTCCAAATGACCACATTTTTCATGCCCTCCTCCACTAGCCTATAGTTTGGTGCTCCTTCACTGCCCTGGGCGAATGATTTTTCGGGTTGAAATATAATGTTTTCGGCGGAAATATCAAAGATTGACCCGTTGGGCCATTGGTAGTGATGGTTAACTTTAGTGTGGGAGTTTGGCAGTTCCAAACATTGATCAACATACCTTTTTGTAATTTTTTTTAAATAGAAGTGAGCTTCGTTGGCAACTTGGGTTTCACGTTGTTTTTTGTTGGGTTGTTGTTGCATATGGTGGCATGTTTGAGAGTGTTCGGTTATGGAGCCAGTGGCGGCAGGCCGGCCCAATGGCTGACATAGGTTCGACATTCGTTAGCCGTAAATGGTATGGAAGTTTTAAACGTCTGACCCATTTGGGCCTTTTAATACAAAGTAATAAGTTTGTGGAGGGGTGGAGAGGGTGGTGGCCCACCCCATATTTTTATTTTTTTAAATAAACTATTCAAAAACCCATGATCATATTTTTATAGTCATTAGAAAATTTAAGTAGGAAAAAAACTCATCTTTTCTGACATCTAGAAACCGTCATCGTGAAGTGCCAAATTGTTGCGTTGTTAGTGGACCACCTATGGTCCTAGTTTGACCAAAACATTGATTGCCCATAACATTCACATATGAACTTGGATTGAGATGTTGTTTGCATAGTTGGAAAGAATGCAATGAGATATTTTATCTGGCCCTATTTTTACCTCAATCCAACAACTTTGGTTTTTGAACTTTTCTGAAGCCACTTCTGAATTCTGAGCATTTTTGGAGCCACCTGGATCACAACATGATGTCAACAAGTTGTAGTGGAGATGGGTGATGTGGAGCCAGATGATGTAGACTCTACATGTTTCATTATGTCTAGGTTTCCCTGCAAGTTATGCCACATCATGCTAAAATCATGCTTATCCAAGGACCATTAAGGGATTACCTTTGCATTTTGGTGTGACTAATAGAGTTTCTGACATCAAAATTAGTGTTGAGATATGGGAAAGTTCCCATTAGCACCTTTCATCTATGGCACAATTTCTCATGGTATCTCTAGGAAATGGTGCAGACTAATAAAAAGCATGACAAAGAACTACTAGCTATCTAACATACAACATATGATGGCTAACGGACCCCCTCTTGTTAATGGTTAGGAAGGTTGGGGGGGCAGGGGGGCGAGGGTGGGGGAATTAACACAACCCACCAATCTAACAAGAAGGCCACATGGAGAAGATTTGGAAGGGGGAACTGTGTGGTGTTTAGTCACATAAGCAACAAAGAGTGAACTCGAAATGGTATGGGGTTCCCGCAATTAATGTGGGTTTCCAATGTGTTCTCCCTATATCACGTCAAGTGGGTGAGTAGCAAGAATTTTATCCCCAACCACGGGTACTATTGGTGATTTCCACATGGCACTTTCTAACTAGTCAAACTCTAAAAAGGCATAACTCTCAATCCTGATGTTGGATCGAGATAAAAATATATCACCAGAAAACTCTTGAAAAGTTGGACACATTCGTGCTATCTAAAGTTAATTTTGCTAACTTTTCAAAAGAAGGAATTTTATAAACCCATCTTCATAATGATACCATGGAGGTCAGGTTGGTTAATTGTAACACCTTCTTCCCTTGATACCAAGGGAGGGTGGGAGGGAATGCTACGTTTTCCTTGAATAATAGGGGTTAACGTGACATCCTCTTGAATTATGGCCAAATAGATAGGTCAACTTATAAGTGGCATAACTTTTGCATGCTGACTCTAATTGAGTTTATTATTGTGTTATGGGAAACATTATCTTTATATAATAGGTAAAAAGCATGCAACACTTACGTAGCAAAGTTTTAACTCCAAAAAAATCCATTTGATGCCTCAAAATTCTCTCATAAGGTTTTAGGCCCCAAAATTTTACTCTT
Source organism: Pinus taeda (assembly GCA_000404065.3). Lineage (NCBI taxonomy): Eukaryota > Viridiplantae > Streptophyta > Pinopsida > Pinales > Pinaceae > Pinus > Pinus taeda. The sequence goes on from APFE030129536.1 coordinate 32,208, forward strand.
TTATAGAGTTGAAGCCCTCAAAATTCATATAAGCATTGTGAATTTTGATTGAGAGTAAAAGGAAAATTTGTGGAGAATTATGTTGCTGTCCTAATGATATTTTTTGCAACAAAAAAATAGTGTCGTATAATCTATCAATTTTCCATTAAATGAAATTCTTGTGCTTGCAATTTTCGCACATCTTAAGAGGTATGCATGTGTTCATATAGCATAAATTAGTCTAAAATGTGTAATTTTTAAAAAATATATATGTGAGCATAATCTACTCTAAGAGAACAAAGTTTTTCATATTAATTTATTTTTTTAATGCAAAATTACATTTTTATTTTCATTTTTCGAAGTTGGTGATGTAATATTTTAATTGCAGTTTGCAGACACATGTGCTTGCATAATATTTTTTTCTACTCTTTAAATAAATTTAAAAACAAAGAGTACCCTTTTGAATAGGACTCGTAAACAAAGATATTTGTATTTCTGAAATTTTTTGTATTTTATGTTATTGATTTTTTATTCATCCCCTTCAAAACTATTCAAAAAAAATTCAAGCATTATGTTTAAAAGAAATTAGATGAAAAATATCATATGAATTCAAAAATTTCAAACTCTTATGCCATTAGATAGAGGATTCCTTCAGGAATCCAACATTATCAACTCCTTCGTATAAGAACCAATTTTTCCTCAAGTCCATTGTGGTACAAAATGGTGCTTCAGAGAAATTTGTAGAATGGGAGCTAAAACTCCATTTTGTAAGCCCTCAACAGCTCAATCGAGCACTTAAAAGGCTCGATCGAGCACTTAAGGTAAAATTTGTAATAGCTCGATTGAGGGTTTATCAAACCCTCGATTGAGCTCTTGACATGGTTAAAAAAGGGCTCGATCGATCCCTTTGAACCATAAACTCCTTGTTGTGTTATCGGTGGGAAGTTTAAAAAACAAATCTCAATCGAGCTCCTATGTAATTGTGGGTTACGTCAAAGCTCCACCGAGGGTTTATTTTAAATCCCTCAAACAACTCGATCGAGAGCTAAAATATAACTCGATCGAGTTTTTTTTCTCTCTCCCAACTCATGCACTTGCCCAAAAATGTAACACATATTCATACATCCACCTATGAGCTCATTTCTCCACTTTTTCCACTTTGAAAGCATCGATATGGATGAAAACAATATAATGATGCAATACAGATCAATCCTCATAATTTCTACATATATTAATTCTGTTTCCTGATTAGTTCTCTATTTAGGTTTTTTAGATTTTTTTGGTAATAACAACTCTTTGGTAATTCGCCTACCCAACTTATTTTATAGATATATTACTGTTTTTTTTTAAGTAAATATTGTTTTCAATTTTATGGTAGTATGAGACATTTAGTTTCTTTTTAAATATATCGTTTTGCCAATAATTTAGTTTCCCATATAACAGGCCAGATAACCATCAATTTTCTGATAATTAAATTTAACTTTAAAAACAACATAGGAAATGAGTAACGTGCTTAATTAGAAAATACACATGCCATATATATATGAACATGAGCATGATTGCAGTTGCATTATTTCTTTCTATTTAGTCTTTTGATGTTTTCTATGATGAAACATTTTTCCATTTCATTTGGTGTAAAGATCACTGAAGGGATTGTCTCCAAAGCTCAAGAAATTGTTCCATGTAAATTCTCATCAATAGAAGCTTGTTTGAAATTGTGAAGTTTGAAAATTTTTAATATCAATAGTCAAGAAAAGCCCCGTACGTTTTACCATGTTGCAAACATGTGTTTACTAAGTTCTAAAACATTTTTCTATAAGAAATATTTAATTTATAAATATTATTGAAATGATGTTGTGATTTTAAATTAAATATATTGATTTAATTTATAAATATTATTGAAATGGTGTTGTGATTTTTAATATATCATTCTGCAAAAGGTAAAATTTATTATAATAGAGATGGAAGAAAATGATCGTTGTCATTTAGTGTAGTATGGGTTAATTTATATGTGTATTTCAGGAAATTATGGATGATGCTTCTAAAGAAGATATTTTTCTTTCCAACAAATAAATTTTGATTTACATATAAATGTTATTTTTTATTATTATTAATTTTTATTTTTAAAAAATAATATATTTAGTAAATTTTTTAACATTAATTTAATTTATAAAAACAAAATGTTAGTGTAACTAATAGTCTAACTCATATTTCATTTTTAAAATATGAACATTCACTTTATGGTAATTGTAGTCTATGGTTATCTCGTGTCAAAATTTTACTTTTAATCTTTCTAACTAAGTATATTGATCTTTATCTTTTTAATTTCACAATTATTCGAAAAATAATTATTCAGTATCATTTAGTTTTTTATATTACATCCTTCAATTAAGTACAATAGTGATTTACAGCTGATGGAACAAACCCAACATGTGAAGGAAATAAAGAAACCAACGAATAGGACGACTCCAGAGGATGCATATGGGGTTAATGAAAATTTTGATGTTATTGACCTACCACATATTGAGGAGGTTGCTCAATTAACAATAAAAAATTATGATTAGTTTTTTATATTACATCCTTCAATTAAGTACAATAGTGATTTACAGATGATATATAGCTGATGGAACAAACCCAACATGTGAAAGAAATAAAGAAACCAACGAAGAGGAAGACTCCAGAGGATGCAGAGGGGGTTAATGAAAAATTTGATGTTATTGACCTACCACATATTGAGGAGGTTGCTCAATTAACAATAAAAAATTATGATTCTTTGTCCAAGGAAGAAAGCGTTTTAGAGGACTGCTTCAATGAATGGGCAGAGAGATATCTGTAAAATTCGTCAGAGGTGTAATTTGAGCATTTTGTGAAGGCTATGTGTGAATGGAAAACCCAAAAACACAAGAAATATTTGAAGGGAGCCGGAATACATTCCTTATAGGAATTTAGAGAGAAAGGTTAAGATATTATAGTCAAAGAATTAGTTATAGAAGGAAAAGAAAAGGATGAAAAACTAGAAAGGACTTTTTGCACGAGGCAAGAGATGTTCTAGTGAACTTTGGTCATGCTATGGCACTCCCAAATTATTTTCATGCGGTGCCAAAACCTTCTCAATTAAATTTCTCACATTGAATATTAGAGGCCTTAATAGCAAAAGAAATCAAATATATGTACGAGATTAGATTAAAAAAAATTGGTAGTTTTGATTTCACAGGAAACCAAGATAGTATGGGATAAAATGGAAAAAAGAAAAATGTTGGAAGGGTTATCAATTCATGGGACTTGATGCTCAAGGTAATTCTAGGGGATTGGTTGTCTTATAGGACCCAAGGGAGAGTATTTTTCAAGATTGGGTGGCAATCTCAAGGGTTTTACCTAGGCTTTTCATATATTTGGGTACAAGAGACCTAGTTGCTTTAACGATGGTATATGGACCCCTAGTATCAATAGACAAGCCAAGATTTTTAAGTCAAATTTTGTACCATAGAAGGTGTTTTCCCCACCAATTATGGATTTTAGGGGGAGATTTTAATATCATAAGATCAACATTAGAAATAAAAAAGGGGTCTAAGCAAGCGTTGAACCAGTCTCTGAAACTTTCAATAATGTGCTTGAGCAATTGAAGTTAGTAGATATACCCACAGTCAACGACACTTTCACCTGGAATAAAATAAGGGAAGAACGCCATCAAATAGCTAGTCACCTAAACCGCTTTCTTATAACAAAGGTAGTGATGCACATGGACATCTTCATAGAGGCCATTATTTTTCCTTGTTTAAGATTAGACCACCGGCTACTTCGACTATAAATAAATTTAAAAGAAACTCCAAAAAATCGACCTTTTCGCCTGGAAATTTTTTGGTTGTGGGATCCAAATTTCATATATAGAGTTAAAGTTTGGTAGCATGAACATTTGATAAAGGGTACCAATAGAAATCATTCCTTTAAATTGAAGTCATATGCTTTAAAAACAAAAATAAAAGTTTGGAATAAACAATTTTGGAAATGTTTTTAAAGAGAAATTGAAGTTGGAGAAAAATATTTAGGAACTACAACAACATTCATCCTAGAGGAGCAAACAATGGATCTGGTTGTGGACGAAGGGCTTACACTACACTAGCTTGAATAACAACATTGTCAAGAAGAATTAATATGGAAACAAAAATCTAGGGTACAATGGCTAAAGGTGGGAGAATGAAACAATAAGTTTTTCCATAACTGAATGTTGCAACGAAGGCATAATAATATGATTTTATCTATATTTGGGGCAGATGGTGATCGCAATCTCCTACACTTAGAGATAGAGGTAGGATTACAAGATTATAAAAAGAACATCTTATTAGAAACTCCCTTTAAAAGACAGGCTCAAATAAGCCAACTACTAACAGGTATACCATGAATTATATATAAGGAGCATAATACAACCTTGATGCAACTAATTTATTTACAAGAATTCAAAATAATAGTCACTGGCTTGCCAAAAAACCAAGCACTAGGTTTGGATGGTTTCACCTTCGACTTTTATTAGGCATGTTGGTTTCTTATGGAATGGAGATATATGAGCTAGTGGAAGAATAGAAACAAACCTAGTCATTATTGAGGTGTCTAAATGTGAATTTCATTACACTAGTGCCAAAAGATGGTTGTTCAGAGGGTCCTAATGGATTTTGACCCATTTCTTTATACAATGTAATTTACAAGATCATCTCCATGATCATAGTATAACAATTAATTCTCTACTCTCTAGTCTCATCTCGTCAGAACAAACAGGATTCGTGGAAGGTAGAAAATCATGAATGGTATTCTTACAAATTAGGAAATTAAACATTCCCTAAAAGCTAAGAAGAAGCCTGGTATGTTGATTAAATTAGACAAAGCCGATGATTGTGTTAGTTGGGATTATTTACTTCAGCTTTTAAATGCTTTCGGTTTTTCTTTCGAGTGGATTTCCTAGATTTTCTCTCTCATATCCCCCCCTTTCTTTCCATAACAATCAATGACTCACCATTTTCAACATTTAGGCCAGCAAGGATTTTAAGGCAAGGAGATCCTCTATGTCCATTTCTTTTTATTCTAGCAATGGAAGGCCTTGGCAGATTCTTAAAGCAATCATGCTCTAAAGGACTTGTTAAAGGACTCAAATTGTTTAGAGAATATTTACAACTAACACATCAACAATTTGTTGATGATGTATTCCTATTTGGGTTACTGATCCGGATTTAAATAGGAACGCAATAGATTACAGAGATAACCATAAATACCGAGATGTGATAACCATAAATAAAGAGATGCAGCGGAAATAATACTTCATTTCATTAATGGAAAAT
>APFE030129538.1:0-18244 GCA_000404065.3 Pinus taeda
TGGACAGATTTTCATTCTCTATATTCTAAAACAGGAAATTGAAACCTAGGGAGACCAAGATTAAGCTGTTTGCACCTCCCTTTAGCTGAAAATTCTACAAAACTGGAATGACTTTTCAAAATTTGAAACCAGTTAGATGAACTCTGAGTAGCCTTCTTTGCTTGGTGACTGTTTAGAAAATATGGAGCATTGCAGCATGCAAAGTATGAAATATTTGGCCTGTAAAATGTCAATCATGAAATATGAGTAACCTGCTGCAGCAGGAGGCTAACATGATGCAGGTGAGGCTTTCTTTGACAGGGTATTGGATTGTACCTGGTGTCTACAATTTACTTTGATAACTAAAACTTTACCAAGTAGGCGCAACTCCCTGTAAATAAGAGTCTGCTCAATAATAATGATAATATTTAGTTTTTACATGTAAATATACAATGGAGAGAAACCCCTAGATTTCCTCTCATAAACCTGCAATTTACACTTGGCCTACACCACCGTGCAGCCTCGACCAATCTGTCGTTCAAGATTAGCACTCCATTGTCCAGCTGCCCGTATAGCCCTGCTGGGTCACGTCGCCCACCGGTGCACACCCACAACTCATCTGCCCATCACTCCGACCACCCTGCGCTTCTCCTTTACCTGTCGCACAAATGCACCGACTCGTCGTTTGGTCCACGGGTCACCTGACTCATTTAGGTGCGCCCGCTATTCACATCGCACAATGCCCTCAACTCATGCATTCCACCATTTCACCGGTGCCCAACTAATTGTTCCAACCTCCACACGCACCCACCATTTCAGCATGACAACTCACCCAGACGACCCACCATTCAGCTCGTCACACCCGCCAACTGTGTCACCCACCCAATCACCTTGACTCACCACTCGTTTACTCTTGCCTGGGCACCTCATTCAGCTCAACTTGCCTGCTGACTGAGTCACCTCCAATCACGCCCGTTTACCCAAACATTGACTTGCCCATCACACATTCAACCGAACGCCAACTTGCCCACTCTCGTTCATCCCACGGCGCATTTTCCCAAGCTCACCCACACACTCGGTGAACCGACACGACAACCGTCGTTCAGTCCGCGCCTTCGTGTGTGCCTGCCCAACTCATGGACACCAACCTGACTCGACCTTCATTCAAAATCACCCAAACCGTCGACCAGATCCTGAACAATTGACCCGCTTGCAGTTCCGTTCAGCTTATGGCCCTCTGAACTGTCTCCCAGTTCTGCAACTAGGGTAATTTGGCTGTTAGCTCCACTTGCACCTTTGCGTATGTTTCAAAGTGCCAAGGGAGCTCGCACTTATTACTTGCTAAGACCCTTGAAATCTTACTTTATGGTTTCTGAATTGAATGCCTTAACTCCATTTCCGCCCACGTTATATATATGGTAACTTGGCCAATATGGGGGCATCGGCCTATAGCCAAGCTGACTTTCCAATGTCGGCCATGGTGAGGGCGCCCACACCTGGGACTGCCCCACCATATAAGTTTGCCATCGCACTTCTCAACACTTAGTCATTTTTCGAATGACTTTCGTGTTTACTCCCATTCAGCTCAACTCGTCGTATCGTGCGGGTGTGCCCAACTCACTGGTCGGCCCAGCTCATCGCCTGCTTGCCCATCGTGCACCCTTTGCCAAATGCTCTACAACTTGGGAGCTTTACATCCTCCCCCACCTCAAGTCATTGTAATCCTTGACAATTATCCATCCTAGAAACCATCTTTCGCTAAGACAATCATCCACACAACTAGTATATGGGTAATCCAGATGTCCACCCTTCGACCCATTTCACGCCATAGATGTGCCACTGCTCTGCAAAGAATCATATGCTGGTACCCCTCATGTCAGTGATTAGTTGTGTAGCTAATCCAAACATGCATCGCCTCCATAAGAACTCATTCCCCTACATCAGCATGACTGTCCACTGCATGCTACCTGTCAGTCTATGTCATCTCACCCGTAGATGCCTGCTCAAACTGTTAGAGACTCACTACCATGAGTAGCTAACAATGAGCCTCATCTCCATGATAGTCTAATAAGATGAGGAGGGAGTAGAGCCTGAAGGCTCTCCCTCATTGATCAACTCAATCCACCCATTCAAATCCTCCACTTCTAATCTCTGTAAGTATGCCTCCCAATCCTCCATCTGCACATTCAGCCCCACATACTCTTCATCATCGTCATCCTCCACTGCTTCTAGCCTCCTAGATAGATCCAAGATGCTATCTGACAATGTCCTGATAACCTATGACTACTCCATAAGCTTTGCCTCTGCAAAATAAAATCGATTATAGACCTCTCCATCTCATTTCCCATTCTCCATATTCATTGTTGTCAGTTTACATTTAGGCCTAGTTACTCCCACGTTTTGAACACTGATAGGTACATCCTCTCGTTTGTCATAAATGTACAGTTTCTTCAAATGGGGAATAACCATTGCTTCGAATTGCTTCATAAAATCCATGCCCAATATAGCCTCATAGTCATCTATCCGCACTATAGTGAAGTTGACTCCCCGAGTCCATTCACCAAGTGTCACATCCACCTTTTCAGTTACACCGATCACAAAATATGGAGGAGAATTCACTGCCTTCATTTGTGCCTACACCAGTACAAACTTCAGTCCAATCCTTCTCGCAGTATCCTCGCTCATAAAGTCGTGAGTTTCCCCACTATCCACCATAGTGAGTACAACAGCACTCCCAACCTTCATTCTGGCATACTCCAAGTTATTCCTTTCTGGGTCTCTCCGTGAGACCGCTTTTGTAGTCACTGCAACTTTCAAAATCTGCGTAACCCCTACAGAAGTTTCTTCTTTCTTCTTCTTATTGGCTTGTGCCAAGGCAACCACTTTTGGTCTTGAAGGGAAATTCTTCACTATATGTGGTCTGTCATAGATCCAACAGTTCAACAGTTTCTTCATCTTCAACTTGTCATGCAATCTCGAAGTCTCCTCTTTCATAGTTTTCTCTTTCGATTTGTCATTCCTTTTATTATTCTCATTAGAACCCTCATCATAGTGTTCTACCAAATAATCCACAGCAGCAAATGCCTCCTTAAGTGTATTTATCTTTTACCTCTTCACTTCATTATGCACCCAAGGTTTCAGCCCTATGATAAAGTTGAACACCTTGTCCCTTTCCACCATGTCTGGAAGTTCCAAAACTCCACTTGAGAACTCTCATTGATATGCCTGCAGACTTCCCATTTGCTTCATGTATTTTATCTTCATCCTTGCATCCCATGTTTCATCTTGTGGACTGAAATGGGTTTCCAAAGCCTTCTTCATGCCATCCCACAAAGTTATGTCTTCAGCATTTAAATTGGAAACCTAATCCATCCTTCTTCGCCACCACATCTTAGCATCTCTTGTCTAGAATTGAGCAGCTACCTTCACTTTAGATTCTTCATTGTTCATCCCTAAGCACTCCAAGTATTGCTCCATATCACATAGAAAGTTACCAAGAGTTTTCGAACTCGTTGTCCCATCCTAAGAATCTACCTATTTTACTTTCACATGAGCTACACCTCCACCTGAGTTGTGCCCAACAACCCTCTTCAAAACCGCGATCTCATTCCGAGCATTGTCAAGAGCTTGCTGCAATTTCAAGATTTTAGCAAAACCTTGATCCTTTGCTTCACTAATATTCTTGACTTCTTCTTTCGTTTGTGCATATTGCCATTTAGTATACTCGTATTGAACCTTGAGGTCTTCCATCTCCTCTTTCACCTTCTCATAGCCCTCATGAACTTGCACATTCTCAGTCTTCATCAAAGCCATATCGGAAGCAAATTCCTCCATACGATCCAATACCCTATCAAAGAAAGCTTCACTTGCATCCTTGCTAGATTCACCTATTATATCCTGAGGTTACTCCGCCATTCCTACCATTTTCCTTCTTTGTGATCTCATATAGACCATCCACCAAAGTCACCTACAAACTTGAACCACCTACCAAGTCTTTAGTCTCCTTTTCCTCGTACCAGAAGCCTCTAATACCAACTGTCATGAAGTGATAGTGGGATCATCTTCTCTTCAATTTTGAATCACCAAATCCCACAAAATTCGCAGCTCTGATACCATCTGTCATGCCCCTACCCTGGCGGTACTCTTCCAACCGCACAATGGGGGGTGCGACACCACCACCCACTTTCTTTTTAACAATACTTGTGGATGTGGACTACGCCTACTTTACCAAGTATTGCTCCATATCCCATAGAAAGTTACCAAGCATTTTCACACTCCTTGTCCCATCATAAGAGTCCACCTCATTGACTTTGACAGGAGCTACACCTCCACCCGAGTTGTGCCCAAAAACCCTCTTCAAAATTGTGATCTCATTCTGAGCATTGTCAAGTTCTTGCTGCAATTTCAATATTTCAGCCAAACCTTGATCCTTTACTTCACTAATATTCTTGACTTCTTCCATTTGTGCATAATGCCATTCAGTATACTCGTATCAAACCTTGAGGTCTTCCAGCTTCCCTTTCACCTTCTCATAGCCTTCATGAACTTGCATGTTCTCAACCTTCATCGAAGCCATATCGGAAGAAAATTCCTCCATACGATCCAATACCCTGTCAAAGAAAGCCTCACCTGCATCCTTATTAGATTCACCTGTTACAACTTGAGGTTCCTCCACCATTCCTGCCATTTTCCTTCTTTGTGATCTTGTATAGACCATCCACCAAAGTCACCTACAAACCTAAACCACCTGCCAAGTCTTTAGTCTTCTTTGTTTCGTAATAGAAGCCTTGAGACCAACTATCACGAAGTGATAGTTGGATCAGCTTCTCTTCAATTCTGAATCACAAAAGCCCACATTTGTAATGTAATTTTTACATGGTTTTATTTAATTCTCATTCTTGTGTATCGGAATGAAGGATTATTATCTTACTATTAAATTTTCATTATTAGTTTTGATATTTATTCTAAACATTATTATGTTTCTTTGATATTATGCACTATTGCAGTGTCATTCACATTTTGTTGTTGAAGCTTTTTTAAAGCTATCTTTGTAGGGTAGAATGAGATCAGAATCAACCTTAATTTATTGAAGTATTCCTGTGGTGACTGATAACTATTTATTATTCATTTGCAGGCTTATTTTTCTTTCACTTGTATTAGTTAATGTGAACTACTTCCTTTAATTAATACAAAATCATATGATGAATTATATCAGTTCTTTCCCCTTGTTTTAGTTAACTTTATCTTAGATTAGGAGAGGTCTATCCCATCCTAGTTTGAGATAGGTTTTTCATGTTTTAGATTAGTTTTGCATATACATATTAGTTTGCATTAAGAGGCAAACAAATCATTTAATTGTGGTTTGATCATCCTTTGAATCGATCAAACCTTTGTTTTGACTTATTCCTTTAATTCACATCTTTAAAGATCGATATAAAGGAAATTTAACATGATGTATTATAAGTGTAAATAGATTAAATCTTAGTTTAGGTTATATTATCATTAGATTAGTTTTAGGTTAGTCTTAGATTACATGGTAATTGGACCCTAACTAGTCAGAACCACCATCTTCAATGGGAAAGGAGTTTCTTTAAGTTCATGATCAGGTGGTCTCCTCTAATGTTGACGACAGATATTTTTTTTGATCAACACCTTCTTAGCTCGATCACTTGGTATCAGATTTGAAACCTTTCTTGTTAAGTATTTAGGTATGACCCTAGTTGTGAAATCCTTAAGAAAAGTTTGTTGGAAACATCTCCTTCAGAAAATACAATTTAAACAGAGTGGTTGGGCCTATAGAGCCTTAAACCTTTCTAGTAGAGTGATTCTTCTAAAATATTTTTTACAGTCCATCCTGATATACCAACTTTTAGGCATGGTAGCTTCCAAATCGATGTGTAATTCCATGACTGATACCTTTAGAAATTTCTTGTGGGGGGATACCCAAAAGCTTAAGAAATGGGTTCTAATGTCATGGCTAATGTAATAAAACCTAAATTGATAGGGGGCCTTGACCTCAGAGACCCGTTGATCCTCAACCAAGTTATGAGTGCTAAATTATAGTGGATATGGTTAAAGGGAGGCCCAAACCCGTGGAAGAATATATGGACCAAGAAATATATAAACTCATCCTCATCAAAAGAAAAAATGAGATAGTTGGATATACCAAAGGGCTCTTCCACCTGGAACATAGTGTCAAATAATAGAGAGCTTATCAGAAACCACATATTTTGGGAGATTAGGGATGGAAACAATGCTCTTTTTTGGTAGGATGCCCAGTAATAAAGGGGGAATATTCTTACTAGACCTTGGAGATATTTTCTTATAAACAAATAGTCAAAACTACATCTCAATCAAACAATTATAGAGTCTCACCCAAAATAACCAAATGTGGAGAAATTGGAAAGGTCCTTAGGATTGGATAAACCCACCAATAACCAATCAATGGTAGACCTTAGAAAGAGAACTTAAGTCTAGGAAATCTCAAAATAGGAAGGCCCTGACATCCTCATATGGGGGTCCACTACCAAAGGAATGTTTAATGTGAGAGAATCATACAAATTGGTAGTTGAGGAACTCCAAGAACACTACAATCATATATGGAGAAAGATATGGATAGAACATATGTGGTCAAAGGTTTCTCACTTTTTTTGGATGTTTTTTCAAAGAAGAATCCTTACCTGGGATCAATTATAGAAGTGAGGTCTCCAAGGGGCTTCATACTGTATTTTGTGTGGTCTCCAGAATGAAGATATTGAAAACCTATTGAACTCATGTACCTTTGCTAACCAGTTATGGAATATGATAGGGAGCCTCTTTGACCACAAGGACCCAGTTATAAACAATTTCCTGGATTCTATTGAAAACTGGAGAAATGGAATTTTCTCAAGCCGAGTTCTAAATCATGCTTGGAGATTTTCAATTTGTTTTCTCCTTTGGGCTATCTAGAAAGAGAGAAATCACATGATATTTAAAGATGAAAGGCTGCCTCGAGAGGAAGTTTTGAAAGGGATCATTCAAAATATTCAAGGAACAATTTTGGTAGAAAAATGGCATCTACATGACTATAAGGTCGCTCCTCATGAAGTCAAGACCCTCAACCATCTGAAATTATCTCCACAAATGATTTCCTCTTCGTCCTAAAAGGTCATGATTTCTCCCAGCCCCTCACCTAATCGTTATCATGCTCCACCTGAAGGATTTATCGACCTAAATTTTGATGGTGCCTCCACAAGGAACCCTACAGATACATGGTTTTGGGGCTTATTCAGAGACTCCCAAGAATGCACCAAAATAATCTATGCAATAGATTGTGGATTCATATTCTAGACATAACGAGGCATAATTCAATACTATTTTGTAAGGCCTACTAATAGCTAAAAGGGAAGGTATCAAGAAGCTTTTTATATAAGGGGATTCCAACCTAGTGATCTCAATCATTAAGAAACTGAACCATGGATCTAGCAGTGAGAATATCAGACATAGATGGAGTACAACTCACTTAATAGGAAACATAGGGGATATTCTTCATTGGTTTGAATATATCATTCCCTCCCATTTCAGGAGAGAAGGAAACAAAGCAACCATTTTTTTAACTAATTGGATTTTTTCACATAGTAGGAGGACATTAGATTCTCCTCGGCCTCCATGTGACCTTGGAAAATAGTTAGATATTTTGAAGCACATCCTGGATTATGATATTGGCAACACAAATTATCCTAACGAAGTCATGATTTAGAGATCCTTGATTGGAGTGACAGTGATGGGATGGAATCCTCGAGATCCAAGACATGGTTAGAAGCCTAATACAAAAGGACAGTGTGGTAATTAGCTTTGGCCCTGACACCCTCACCAACATTTGCAAGGTGGCTAGACACATGCAAGGCATTTATGACTATTTGAGAGATTGGTATGGTATCATCTACTTGGAATTTTTTGTTGCGCATTGGTCTTGAGCCAAAGGCATTGTTAATATTTTCGTTATAGGTCTAGACAAAGTCTCAGGTGTTCTCTCGAAGGTCCTTCATGCCGCAGGTCGATTGGGTTCAACAACTCCCCTCCATTTTATAGAGGTTAGTGTCTGCGAGTATGTCTTTTCTATGGTTCTTCCCCTTCCGACCCCTCTTCTTTATTTCTCTATGATAATTTGTAGGGGACGAGTCTTTGAGACAACATTTTGGGTTAGAATGTCTGCATTTAGGAATTTGAGGAATGAAAGTAATCATTTTTCTATTGGGAAACCTCAATTTGGTTGAATTGTCTCTATTATTTATGGTATCATTCTCTCAAGGATGGGTATACACTGGGGTCTGTGCATTGTCATTTGTTTTGTATTCTATGCACGAGGGTGTGGCTTTTATTTCATGGCTTCTTGTTTTGTCTATTGGTTAGCATGAGAGGAGATTATTTGAATGATTATATGTCTGGATCGATTATGGGTTTGGTTCTTCAAAGGCTTGATGAGCCATGGATTGATGATGTCGGCCTTTGTCAATACACCCATATCATATATGGTGGAATATGCTTATTTTATATATTTGATTCTCATAGTTATGTGGATTTCCTTTATGTTATACCTTCAAGTGTTATTCCCAGGTACGCACTCCAAGTTCGTCACCTCAGCACCTGCACTGCGTTAGTGTTTGAGGGTTGTCATATTTTCTCTTTGTTTCATTATTGTGGCTAATGAAGTAATATAATGGCACGACCTTCCTCTGGAAGAGGCACCAAGACAGGATAAAAATGGGGCCAAAGTCGATGAGCAGGGCTTCAATGTGGTGGTAGTCAGCCTCGACCATGTCCTTCTCAACAATGCAGTTGTAGAATGACCTCTGGGATCATTCGTGAAGCATATTAGGCCTACTAGATAGGCACTCATCCACCAATCCACCAGCTTGTTTCTGGGTGGGAAGTAGACTTGAACCGACAGGCAGATCAAGAAAATTTGGATGTTGAGGAATGGATGGAGTTAACTATAGACATTGTTCATAGTAGAGGCCACTCTTCCTAGTCTAAAAAAACTATCTACCTGTATTTTCTCATGAAAGGAATTATACCAAGAGCCCTGTCCACTCTTACAGCTGCTTCTACCAACACAGACCCTATTCTTCCATAAATTCATAAGGAATTCCATCTTATTCAGTTTTATATTCAGCAATAGAATTCCCAGCTCAATTGTATAGAAAATCATATTTATTGTCTCCCTCAAACAGAATTACCTAGCTTGAGTGCGAAAGCTCTAGCTCCTGTAGACTCTTCTGATGATTACTAGTATGTCTAGTCTATTTTTTTTTTTTTTCTATTTTTGTTAAGTACAAATGTAGCATATGAAAAATTTGATACTATGTTGTAGATATTTAGATAGTATACAAGAAAAGGATACTCAGACATATCTAGTTGTAAAAGGAGGTCTTAAACTATTTTTCTTTTGGTTGGCTTATAATGCAGTATGATGGCCAACAGATTTGGTTTCCCACTGAGAATATTGAGGCCACCTTACCATCTAATCATGGATGTAATCTACCCTTTTTGATGAATGAATGAAGAAATTCCTTCTAATCATACAAAAAAAATATATATATATGTACAAAGTTGTAGAGAATATCAACAAATTTTTGGAAGAGAAAATTTTCACTCTATGTCTCTCTACATTGTAATTCTTGAATTTCCTTTTGCTTTATGGGTTTTAAATTTTATTCGGCCTATTAATCCTCCTTCATCAATTGACCATATTTTCATACTTATTGCTACTAACTATTTCATTGGATGGGTTGAAGTTGTACCTTTAAATAATGCTCATGATGAACAAGTACTCAATTTTTTAGAAAATAACATCTTCTCACATTTTGGACTCCCCTTGGAGTTGCTTTTAGATAACAGACCTACTTTCATGTCTTGTCATTTTACTTAATTTTGTAATCAATATAATATTAAACATTCCAATTCTTCAACATATTACCCACAGGGCAATGGCGTGGTTGAGTCTACTAATAACAATCTCATCTGAATCTTGAAAAACCAAATCAACGAGAAACCTTGAATTTGGCACAATTTGTTGAAGTTCACATTGTGGATAGATCATACTACTATCAAGTCCATTATACGTGATTCACCCTTTCATCTTGTATATACAAAAGAAGCTATATTGCATGTTGAGTTGGAAATTTTTTCACTTCATTTAACTATACATGCTAAATAAATCTCCTCAAACAATGTTCCTCAGAGGGTTTTGGCATTGTTAGCTCTTCAAGAGCAGTGAAACCATTCCTAGGAAAACCTTTAGTGCAAAATTAAAATTGTCAGAAAATATTTTTATAAGGAATCTAAGAATGTGAGCTTCACTTTTGATCAAAAAGTCCTCCTTTGGGACTCAACCCATGTTGAAAATATTAAACATCATAAGTTTCAAAAACTATGGATTGACCCCTTCAATATTTTATTGGTTGTTGGATCTAACACCTATTTGATCAAAAATCACAATTACCACATTTTTCCTTACATCTCGAATGGTTCACATCTGAAACCATTTGTGGAGGAATATCCAAGTTGAGACATCATCTTTCCATTCAAATTGTATGTATATAATATTTTCCTTTTTTTTTGGTTTTTTATGTTGACGCGTCTTTTATCCTAATTTTCTTTTGTCTTTAAATTGCTTTTTTCTCCTTTTGATACTATTAATTTCTAATATTGACTACTATTGCTTAATTTATGCAAAGCAAGGGGACATTGACAACATATCCTTCTACAAGTGTTAACTCTTAAGTCTATTGTTTTCTTGAAATTTATAAGCTAATATTTTAACCTTCTTCCACATTATCTTTTACAAGAAGTTGGAAACATGTGATCCTTACCTTAATTTGGGTAATTTTGGTTATGTTTAACCTTATTATTATATGTACATTTTCACCTTAAGGTGTACCTTCTACATCCTGCTACTTGTAGCCCCTGATTCTTGTCCTCATGACAGCTTGTATCCTACACTTCAATAGTTAAAACTATATCAACTACATCCAAAGATATTGAGTTATGACTTTCCTTTAGCAAGAATCGCTATGGAGTTGCCAATGTTGAAACTTCTCAATGATAAATTAATTCTGCAAGCTATCGCAATCACCCGTGATAAACTCTCTTCTATTTTCAATCTAAGATGCCAAATATTGCTTTATAGTAGTCATTTTTGAATATCAATGTTTCGAGTCTACATTAAGACCCATCACCAAGACAAAGGTCAAGGAGAAGCATAAGGTAAATGGAGTAATAATTAGGGAGAGTGTTCAATATAAAATATAATGGGCTAACAATGAGAGGATGAAATATTAATGGAGGTGAAATCAAATTATTTGATATTTTAATTAAATAATGTTAATTTTTATTTTAATTGATTAAAATAATTTTTTTTATTATAAATGCACAACTTATAAAATGTTTATAATTCTAAATACCTTAATATATATAATTATTAATTATGTATATACTTTTTAAATATAATAATATTTTAGATAATTAAGTGTATTAATATATTTAAATAATAGATTAACAAATTATTTTCTTTAGGTAAATTAATTAATGAAAGTATTGATTAATATGTTTAAATTAATTATTAATTTGATTATATGTCTTTTAAATATATTTATATTAATTTTTAATTTTATATATTCAATATATCAAATATTAAAATTTGACTTATATTGATTTATTAAATATAAATTAAATACATTTAAAATAATATATTTTAACTAAGTTTTCCTATTTATGTTATTGTTAAATTAATATTATTAAGGGAAGAGTAAGGAATAGGGGTGGTGGAGGTCTTTAACGAAAGAAGATTAGTCATAGGTTGGAGATTGCAGCTTTGTGAGAGCAAGGGGATCCAACTCATGCTAACTTCAATTCTGCTGTCTCTATTGAGATTGATGGGATGTTTCATGATTTCTGAGGCTTCACGCATCTTTATTTTGTAGTAATGGTTCTCCTTGGAGATTATTTCCACATTTTTGAGGCATACATGATGGTTGGTGTCGGAAGAATGTTCGACAAGTGCTAAGGCTCTAATGCTCCCTTTTCTAATATCCATAACATGCTCTTTGAGTTTGATTTTTAAGGATCTTCCTGTCTCACCAATGTAACATTTGCCACAAGAGAAATTGACTTATAAACATTTTTTTGCTAGAAGTGATCTAGGTCATCCTTTACATATTTCATCTTATGTTGGATCTTATTAACTAGTTTCAATGAGGTGCCTATTCCTTTCTTTCTTAGCACCATGGCTAACTTGTCAGTAACTCCCTCGATGTAAGGGAGATATGCCTTTCCACTTAGGGTGTGTGAGCTGGTAGAGGGGGATCAAGAAGCAGTTCAGTATTTATCTCTTATAATAGCTTTGTTGATATCTTTGTACTTGTATCCAGTGTTTAAGAAAACCTTTTTCATATATTCTATTTCCTCATTTACATGATCTTTGTTAGATATCCTTAAATATCTGGTGAAGAGTGTGTTGATAACCCCCATCTTTTGGGATGGATGGTGATGTGAATTGATGTGGAAGTAGCTATCTATGTACTCCTTTTTCTATATACTTTGTGCCCAACGATCCATCTCTTTTGCTAATAAGAAGAATGTCTAGGAATGGAATGTAGTTGCTTTCCTCAATCTCCATTGGGAATTTGATGTCATTGGAGATGGTAGTAAGGTGGTTAAGGAATTTGTTTAGCTGTGAATCTCCATAAGGCCAAAATCATAAAACTGACCTAATGGCGGGACTCCCAAAGAAAAAATAAAAATGTATGGGTTATTAGTCAGTGTTTGTCTTAAAAATATAGTTGTAAGGCTTCAATCAATATTAATTGTGTAATTTATAACAATATACATCATTCACATCTAAGTATCAATGGGTCTCCTCTTTGTTTAACCACCCAAAATACTACCAACATACAAATGGATGTGGAGTATTCTTCTTTGATATTGGTTGGTGGGTTATTCCTTAGATTATATGAATAGTAGATGTGATTGTTATGCCATAAGGAATACACATTTTTTAGATAAAGAAAACTTGGATCATTATGGTACTACTTCACATATAATGTTGAAAGTCCCAAAAGTATATATTATAATCTCAGGCTTTAATGTTTCTTTTTGATTTCTAATACTAACTACTACTACTTAATTTATGCAAAGCAAGGGGAAATTGATAACGTATATTTCTATAGGTGTTAACTCTTAAGGTTGTTGTTTTCCTAAAAGGTATACACTAATATTTTAACCTTCTTCAACATTATCTTATACAGGAAGCGGGAAATATGTGATGCTTACCTTAATTTGTGTCATTTTGGTTATATATAACCTTATTATTATCTGTGCATTTTCTTCTTAAGGTGCACCTTCTACATCCCCCTACTTGTAGCCCGTTCTTCCTATCCTCATGATAGCCTGCATCCTACTCTTTAACAATTAAAACTATATTAGTTACAACCAAAGATATTGAGTTCTAAATTTCCTTTAGCAAGCTTCCCCATGGAGTTGCTAATGTTGACACTTCTCAATGATAAATTAATTCTACAAGCCACTGTAGTCACCCCTAATAGAATCTCTTCTATTTTACTTCCAAAATCATAAAAATGACCTAATAGGTCGGACTCCCAAAGAGAAAAAAAATCATGGGTTATAAGTTAGTGTTTGTCAAATTATAGTTGCAAGGATTCAATCAATATTCATTAAGTAAGTTATAACAATATACACCATTCATATCTAAAGATTGATGGGTCTTCTCTTTGTTTAACCATGAAAAAAACTACCTACATACATTGATGGATGTGGAGTATGCTTCCTTGATATTGGTTGGTGGGTTATTCTTAAGATTATATGAGTAGTAGATGTTATTGTTATGCCATATGGAATATGCATTGGTTAGATAAAGAAAACTTGGATTATTATGGTATTACTTCACATTTAATGTTGAAAATCCCGAAGGTATATAATATGATCTCAATATTTAAAGTTTTTTAGTGCGCTTGGAAGGTATTTATTATGCTATGTTACCATGGTAGATCAACATTTTAATAAGTGTGGATACGTATACATATTGTTTGTTTGTAAATCGTAGTGATGCACACACAATTTCAATATTTATATAGGTAGAGAGTCTTGCCCGGAGAATGAATTTAGTTTATTTTTTGATTGTATGCATATATGGATTGAATATGCTTTCAACATTGCATTGTGACATTGAAATTCACATGTGATGGTTGACATGTGCTTATAACGTATGGTTTGTGACTATGACATGACTCCAATATGATGCTCTGTATAAAGTTTAATGGTTAAAGTTTTAACACTAGTTTGGCACATGGAATCATTGATTGTTGCTAGAAGACAATCATCCTTATTTTCTTAGGGTTTATGATTACAGTTGGGTTATCAAATTATTGATAGCCTCGATAAGATTTGGCACACAGTTTCATATGTTACATTCATTAGCAACGACGATGGTTGATTTGAAAAAAATAAAATGGTTTGAATTTGGTGTTGTGTTGGCAATCCATCTAGCAATCTTCTCCACGTTCTATTAGCCCAACTAATAACTCTCACTGTAACTCATCTCTCCCGTAAGATGTCTAGGCTATTAGTCAAAAAAAAATGTGGTTCCCTATTGGAATATTCTTACTATTTTGTAGCTTTTCTATCGAATAATTGGTTTATTTAGCATGGCACCGAGCTTTGAGCTCGCTAATGCACCAACCCAACCTTTACTCCTGCATTTACTCACTTCATTTCAACACTGCCTTGAGCCATGCATCACTGTGTTTCCCATTCTTGGGCCTCCAAAGGGTTTTCATTCCTTTCAATTCATAAACTCATACACCCTACAACCCAAATTTGGCAAGGAAAATGGAAAATTTTCTACTTCCAAGACCTAGTAATAAAAGGCAGAGCAAAATTTTACCAATTGAATTTTCTTGTGAACAATATTGCTTTCCAGGTATACTTTAAACTGGTTATTTTTTGTCAACAAGTCAAAAATTTTCTAAGTTTTCCCAATTTATACTTTGTCCCTCTTTTGGTTTGAATTTGGCATCGAGACATTCATTTTCAATAGAAATACAAAATTAATTCCCTGTCTTTACAAGAACTAGAAAAAACCTCAACCACTTATGGATGTCAATCATTATCCAATTATGTGAGTTGTTTTGATCTTATTCGATCGTGTTCTGAGTCATTCACCCCATGCACAAGGTGTGATGCCCTTGAGGAGGTCGTCAAGAAAATGACATCAACACTGTAAAATTTTTAAAGACCCATGTAACTCATGGCCTATTATGACAAATCTAGCATTTGTGCCATATCTCTATTTTAATTTCTTATAAAATGTATATATAAAATATAGTTTTTATTAGTATACATTTTTGGGGAACTTATCATTGATAATGATCATTATGGTTATTAGGGTTAATTGACCTATTAACTTTGTAAATATGGTGTCATTAATTTGCTATTATATTTCGGTAAATACCATCAAAACCTAACCTAGTACACAGTTACTCGATGGTGCCACTATGGGAGCCTTCGGGGTCACAAGACCTTGGGCAAGAACCCACAACTAAGACCATGGGTGGGGCTTGTTATTTGTCCATGTCATCATATAGAATGGTTATGCTGAAATTATGAGCATGTTGCAAATTTCATTCCAAATCAAGAAGGCATTTCTTTTATTAGATGCATATTAACCCAGCTTCAATTATAGTCTTTCCATTTGCCCTTGTGATTAAATTCAAATATTTCGATCCAAAATAAATATTATTGATTAAACCCTCCGTAAGTGGATTTCATATACACCAAGGTTTTTTACAAGTTACCCAACTCACATTCTTACTAGTCATTCACACCATTATAAGTCAAATGCTCTTGTCAAATTGTGTTATAGATCCATACTTTATACGAGAACTTGGATTCACCAGAAGCAAAGCAGATCACTGTGTGTTTTTTAAATTAATTTGTGACTGTGTTATTTATCTGTTCTTATATGTGAATGACATGTTGCTGGTTGGAAATGACAAAGAAATTATCCAGGATTTGAAGACCCAATTTTCCTCCAAATTCAACATGAAATATCTTGGTGCAGCAAACTATATTTTTGGCATGGAAATTAAAAGTGATCAGGCAAAGAGAAAGCTCTGGTTAAACCAAAGGAAGTATGTTGAGACAATATTGGAAATGCTTAATATGTAGGATAGAAAACTGGTGAAGGTCCCTATTCCTATAGGTGTAAAGTTATTTTCTTAACAGTGTCCCAAGACACAAGAAGAGGAAGAGGACATGTCCTATGTTCCATATGAAAGTGAAGTCACTAGCTTGATGTATGTGATGGTCTGTTGTTGGCCGGATAAATTGTTCTTTCGGACAAGACCGATCTCCCTAGTATCGAATGATATCTAGCAACAAAGAGCACAAGCAAATCTACTTTTCTCTAAACATGTTTCAATTCATAAATGAAAACTAAGAGGTGTAACATACCCTACCTCGGTCCAACGCTTGTTTTTGGAAGTGATATTTCAATAGCTTCAAGCACTTCCGTTTCAATAACCTGCATACACAAACAAACACACATCAAAGCATACCTACATAGATATTATAATAAAACATGTTCATGATGAAGATCAAGGAGCTCATAAAATAAACCATTAGAGGCAGTTCATTGAGAAAAATAAACTTTATTGTATTAACTTTATGAATAAAATAACCTTAAAACCTTTGCCTTGATGTTGCACAAGTTCTTTCCAGGGTTCAGCAGGGGTCTCCTCTACTTTGACAAGCCTCACTCACTTCCCAAATGACATGAAAGGTATGTGATCTCTCCTCTCACAAGCTCAAAAAGGAAGTCTAATTTCTAGCAGCATTTACCCTAGAATCTTCAGCTTTCAACCTCCCCTAAAACCAGCCCAATGCATGAATTTATAGTGAAAATGGAGGAAGTTGTAGGTCCACCATTGAAGGAATACGTTCCTCCTTCAATGGGATAAGCACCTCATATCATGGAGTTAGCTCCCTTAGTTATGGAATGGATGAACCAAGGAGGAGCGGACTTGCCAGCACAATATTCTTTCTAGAAGTGTCAAGAAGTGACTCAAGATGAGTTTTTAAGAATGAACTCATGCCTTTTTAACTTTTACAAGGGTTCACACCCATTACTCAACAGACAAAGCGGTCAGGTTCGCAGGAAACATGACCATTAGGTGCAGCACCGCAGGCAATGCTAGGAGAAAGTGCGAAACCAGGATTTGATATATTTTTAAGGTCTTTCTCCCATTTTCAAGGATTGACATGAAGAGCTGAGGCTTAAGACTTGCAAAGGAGGTATGTATGAGTGTTGGTGAATTCACACAAACTGTAGAAAGTCATGGTGACAATTTTTTGTGTAACAGATTGCCCCCTAAAGTGCGAAGTCTTTAGTAGTTGAGGATGGTTTTTTTTTTTTTGATCATCTAAGAAGAGTGAAGGACTTTATCATTTCAAGGATCTTCCTATGGATACCCCGGTCGGAACCTGTAAAAAAATTCAACACAAAATATATATATGTAAAAATATCATCGCTGAGGTAGGCATTCCCATGCTCAAATCAAAACTGACTAACAACTATCTAAAACTACTTTGATACAGGAATGATTTTGTATTACATCACAAGTAGGAACATATGGACACAGTATGGACGCAACCATCTGTTTATGACTAGTCCACTATATAATGATAACAAAATTCCTCGTAGCCTGGATGGTGGAAACTAGATCCAGGGTCTTCATTTCTACTTCCCGAACTAGTACGATTCTATCCATGTGAATGAATGTGTCGAAGTCGAACATGGTAGAAACCACTTGATTACCAGTCAATGATGTAAACTGTTAACAAGTGTGAGAGAAACCACCAGTAATATCAATGGCCCTAAAAGTACCCAGTACAATCCATGAAATGTGAATGAATGAGTCGATTTCGAACACGTCACAGAATCCTTTTATCGAAGGCCAATGATGCAACCTGTTGTCAAAAGACGAGAAACCTGCCATTGAGGCATGCATATTCCAAGGTACTGACGATTTCTAGATCATCTTTCTAGATAATGAGTCGGAGTTGATAGAAAGCGATCCGTCATAGGCAAGCCCATAACACGAAATCATAGATCAAGTCTGAAGAAATATATTTGGCAAAGACTAACTCAGGGATGGTCAATGATGGATGACAGATATTTTGTAGGTGAATGGTTTATTTGCACAGACCT
>APFE030129538.1:18264-93079 GCA_000404065.3 Pinus taeda
TTTTGACAAGCTTGAGGAGGATAACATTTTCTTGGTTATAAGCTCATCCTTCGGATGAGTCCAACTTAGTTTAGATTCTAACCCTAAGAAGGAGTGGTCCGTTCCTATTTGCAATTGAATAGGTCCTTTACTGTGAAATTTTAACGAGTCCAGTATAGGAGAAACTCGGTGTTTTTCAATTTTAGGGAGTCAGAAGAAAAACTCAAGAAAACTCCATGGTTGCCCTTTTTCGTAAATTTGTGCCTCCCAAGCCCAAAAAAGTATAAAATAATACTTGAGAGAACCGATTGATCATTATGATCAAGGAGTACTTTTCATAATTAGTGCCTTCAATTTAAAAAAGTAAAAAAGCGATCGAAAACATGTCATTTTATTACCAATATCGAACTTGAAACGACAAAAGTCCGGCAATCTTTTCATGTTTATACGGTCAGAAAAGAGCTGTAAGAGGACCATCTTTTTAATTCCATTTTAACGAGTCTAAAAAGAAAAACTTGACAATATTTTCATATTTTACGAGTCAGAAAAGAGCTTAAAGAGGACTCCTATGTGTTTTTTGTTGAAAATGACCAATTTCACCTGAATACCCAATATTCTGCAGAAAAACTGCAAAAAATACTCATATATGTTTTAAAAATAATAAAAATGCACCAAAAATGACCTTTTCAAAGTAAAAAGTAAATAAATTTAATTTATTTATTCAAAAAATCTTATAAAAAGGGCTTTTACAAGTTCATTTTTACCGTTTTCCTTTGGAGAAAAAAGTAAGAGCTTTTGGTAGAAAACTTCCTGTGGAGATTGCGAAAAATCCGACTGTTGGAATTGAGAACCGTCTTCTCCAGGTAATCCACATTGTCTCTGACTTACATTTCATCCGTTTAAAATTTTGTTTTAGGGTTTAGAAATTGATTTTTAGAGGAAAATTAGGGCAAAAAATCGCCCGCGGCAGTTGTGCAGGGGCGCCATGTGGCCCCTGCGCACCCAGATTTTTTAGTGCACAAAGAAAAGTCGGGGTGTCGCACCTGTCCTTAAGGAGAAGTGTGTACCTACTCATTGTCTCTAAAGGGATGGGTGCGAACCCCGCGGAACGCGGATTTTAAACCCTAAATTCCTCATTTTTGCCCCATAGAATTTTGAAATGAAAGTTCTAATCCACCTATTTTGCAATGTAGGTACACAATATGCTTGTTTGGTGGGAAAGAGAACACGAGGAGGTGGATCAAGCTGCATTAATCCATCCACCTTCATTACAGGCATTGAGAGCATGCGGGCTATTCAAATTTTGTACCATACCTAACATGAGGGCACAGGTAGACTTTCTACAATGGCTGGTGAACAAGTGGAGCACGCAGGACCAGTGCTTCATTATTGGTGGAAACCAGCTCGAAATCGAGTCAGATGACATATACTTTTTGACTGGCTTGCCCAAGAGATGCGCGGAGTTATCTCTGTTCGGATCTAGGCCAGGTGGCCAATCTGTCACTAGTCTCCGACTAGAGTTCTGTAATAACTAGAATCCGGACAAATGGATAGATGTTAAAACCATCTCCCGTCCTAAACTAAAGGTGATTGCCTTTACTATTACCAGACTCTGCGAGAGTGCAACATTGCATCTAGCTACAGGTTCCCAAATGCACATGGCATTAGACCGCTTCCGAGGCACCATCTTCAACTGGTGTGATGTTGTATTGGCCAATGTGAAGGGCCAATTGACTAGGGTGAAGAATGGACAACTAAAGAACTTTGGATATGGTTATTTAGTTGTGAGCTTTGCCCTAGAGAGGGTACCTATGTTGGTTCCACATCAACTCACTGTTGAGGCTGGACTTCACCAAGATCCTCGGGTTATGCGATGGGTTGCAGTCATGGCCTGGCATCCTGAGGAGGGTACCAAGGTTGTTTGATTCACACCAGAGTATTTCCGTTGGTTAGAGAACCAACTCTTTGTGATTCAGGATTTTCCATATGCTAGGATGGATTATCGTGGTGATCTCGACATGGCTCTTCCACCAGGAGAGCAATGGGAGGATAGAGGTAAAATTGTTTTCAACATTTTAATTATATATATATTTTTTGTTTTTTAAATTGTCCCAAAACTAATAGTAAAATTTTTAAATGCAGATGTGGGTCCACGGCGACCAGCCGCTCTCCAGCCCTATGATCGAAGACAACCAGCTGCCACAGCACTGGCCCCATAGGACCAATCAGTAGATACCTTGGCCGAGTTGGAGAGCCATCTAGAGCGCTTGACCGCAGATATTCCAGAGACTAGCATAGATGACATTCCTCTTAGACTTCAGCGCTATGTGATTGGGGTGTCATGACCTTTTAGGAGGTTCCTTTGTAGGGTGGCCCAAGCAGTGGTGTCTTATCAGGATCATCACCAATGATAGGATGATTGCCTTGTAGACTCATTTTTCGACTTTTTATATTATCATTTTTGCTGATCATAAGGTGTTTTTCAACCTATGATCAAGGACGATGTATATTTTGACAGACTCCTATGCTATGCTATATTATTATTATTGTTATCTTGCAAAACATGTTATGGGATGCTTTTAAATTTACTGTTTGATTTAATGCAAATGTCTATTTAACATTCGAGAAGCAACTGCATCTGCTAATGTATTTAAATATCTTGGAATGTGCTGATATTCTATGTAATCAAATTCTCGTTCCAAGAGACAGACTCTCAAAAATAATCGTAATAACACTGGATTTCTAATGGCATAAACTCGATTAAGCTGTAATACAACGAGTTTCAAATCTAAATTAACAATCAAACTCCGAATTCCAAATAAAATGGATTCAGATAATAATTCAATCACTGCATTGTATTCTGCAATGTTGTTCGTTGCTTGACCGAGGCTTACCCCATGCATAGATACTAACTCGTGAGAGGGCAAATAGATAGCCCAAGCTGTGGAAGAGATGTTTCGTGTACTATGACAAGTGCCATCAGCAAAACTGATGTATGTTTGGAGAGGCGTCAACATCTCCAATATCAAGAGTAAAATCAAGATAAGCAGGAATAATAATGAAAAACACTCTCTAAAGTAAAGCATGCATTCCTAATCTAAGAACAAACCAATCTTAGAAAGAAACTAGTCTAAGAAATCTCCACACTATTCTTTTAAGCATAATATCGCTTTAGATAAAGCCTATTCCTAGGTTTACCTAAAGAGACACCGTCAAAATCTTCTAACTCATAGGCCCCTTTTGCCAGCTTTCGGTTGACAATATACGGACCATGCCCTTAGCTTATCGTTTTCTTGATCGTAAAGTAAGACTAGGTCTCCTTTTGAAAAACTGCGGGGTGTAACATTTCGATCTTACTGAGATTTAATCCTTTTGGCATGAGGTTCGACAGCTAATGCAGCATTACGTCGATTCTCATATAATTGAGCTAAGTATAATAAACAGTTTTTCCTCTTCGGAAGTGGGTGGTAATAATTGCACGTCAATTTGTAATGACGGGATTTCGTATTCAATGGGTAATACTGCCTCTAAACCGTAAACCAGTTGAAAGGGAGTAAAACCTGTTGATGTTTTAACTGAGGTTCGGTATTCCCAAAGCACTGAAAATAACATGTTATGCCAATTCGACCTATCAATCCCAATGCTTCGTCGGATCATGGTGACTAGAACTTTGTTGATTGCTTCAACCAGACCATTTGCCTGTGGGTAATATGGAGTGGAACTATCGTGATGCAGGCCAAGCTAATCTGTAAGTTCAGTCATCATGATGTTTCCAAAATGACTCCCATGGTCAGTGATAATCGTTTGGGGAACACCAAACCTAGCAATTATATGGTTGAAAATGAAAATCGCAGCAGTTTTGCCGTCTGCCGAAAATGTAGGCATCGCCTCGGCCCACTTGGTAAAATAATATACCGCAAGGATGATATACGCATGCCCCCTGGCCGAGTGAGGGTTACATGCAATAAAATTGATACCCCATCTTACGAATGGACCAATGGCAATGATAGGGTGGAGAGGAGCAGGTGGAGTGCGCATCTTACGATAAAAAATTTGGCAATTGTGGCATTTTTGGACTGCAGTAATACAATCTTTGAATAAGGAAGGCCAGAAATAACTAGCGCGAAAAATCTTTTGGGCTGTGGCATACCCAGACATATGACCACCACACGCTCCAGAGTGACAGTCATTAAGAACCTTTTCAGCCTCATCATGAGTAAGACAATGGCGGAAAACAGAATCCACCCCATGACGATAAAGAGTATCTCCAATAATAGTGTAAGGTTGGGACATGAATCGTATTTTCTAGTGCTGAGATTGTGAAATGTCTGGTCAAAAAGATTGGGTCTAGAGATAGCCAATGATATCTCCATACCATGGATCAATAGTGTTGATAAGGAACAAGGATTTGTCTGCAATGGGTTCTTCCGCCACATGTTCGGTATCAGCACGAGGGAAGTCACACATTAATTCCACAAAAACCAAAGACTTCTTTGACTTGGCCTTCTCAAATTCCAAGTCAAATTCCTGCAGGATGAAAATCCATTTGGAATACTTGCCCCCTAGCAATTGTTTAGTCAAAATGTATTGCATAGGGTTACAGTCAGAAATGACCGTGGTTTTGCGTAACAAAATGTAATGACGAAATCGTTGAATAGCTTGGACTGCAGCTAAGGCCAGTTTCTCCACATGTGAATATTTTAACTCGGTTAGAGTTAGAGTCTGACTAAGATAACAGATCACATGTTCACTTTCAAATTCATCCTGTTGAACTAAGACGATCCCAATGGTGGAATGGGAAGCGACGAGGTACAAGAAGTAATCCTGGTTGTAGTTGGGAGGATGCAATAACGGCACATGGGTTAACGCATGTTTAAGTGCATCGAAAGATTTGTCAGCTATCTCATCCCAAAAGAATGGATTGTTCTGTTTCAACAACTGGGTGAAACCTTTTGTAATCTCGGCGTAGTTAGGAATGAAACGACGTAAAAAGTTTGCTTTCCCTTGCAAACTCTGGAGTAGGCGAAGAGTCGAAGGAGGTGGTAACTTGAAGATGGCTTCGACCTTCGAAGGATCGACACAAATGCCGGCTTTGGATACAAAAAATCCAGTAAATGACCCGTTTCTATATATAAAACACACTTATGCGGATTCAGCCTAATCCGATAATGCCTACATCTCATGAAAATTGCTCGTAAGTGAGTAAGATGGTCGCCTTTGCGTAATGAATGGGCTGGTAAATCATCGAGATAAGGCTGCACAATGTGCTTGATGTCATGAAACGCATAAGACATAGCCCTTTGAATAGTTGCTCCGTTGTTCTTCAATCCAAAAGGTAATTTGCAATAAGCATATTTCCCCCATGGACAGATGAATGCCCTTTTTGGTTGATCCGCAGGTAGAATGTTAATTTGATTGTAATTAGAAAAGCCATCCATAAGGGAGAAAATTTCACTTCCGGCACAATCATCGATAATTTGATCGATATAGGGTGTGGGATAATTGTCCTTGGGACAAGAACGACTAATATCCCTATAGTCAATACATATTCTTATTGTCCCTTGTTTTTTAGTAACTAGAACAATATTCGATACCCAATCCATCAAAGGAATTGGATAAATGAAACCTGCTTTAAGTAATTTCTCAACTTCTGCTTTGATGGCAGCAACTTTCCGCGGGTGTATCTGACGCAAACGTTGCTGGACGGGTTTAGCATCTGGGTAGGTTTTGATCTCATGAACAACGATTGAAGATCAATTCCTGGCATTTCCTCATAGGACCAGGCAAACACGTCTTGG
This sequence comes from Pinus taeda, assembly GCA_000404065.3. Lineage (NCBI taxonomy): Eukaryota > Viridiplantae > Streptophyta > Pinopsida > Pinales > Pinaceae > Pinus > Pinus taeda. The sequence goes on from APFE030129538.1 coordinate 24,042, forward strand.
AATTCTTGAAATAGGGCTTTATATGTTTTCACTTCAGCGTCCGTACAAGAAGCACCTATGTCAATGTTTTCAACAATCCCAGGTTACACTGAAATGTCGAGAGGAACCGTTCGAGAAATATTAGCTAAATTTTGTTCAGAATCAGGATGTTTCAATGGATTCTACAGAGTTAGAGACAGAATGACATATTTAGTGGTAAAAATAGATGAATTTTTTTTTTCAAAATGATCAATCTCAGGTAAAAACAAAGATCGATGATGAATATCTTCCCATGGTAACGCATCAACAGACAACAGTTCCCGAATTCGTTCATCGGTGTGAACGGTTTCAGAAAAGGTTATTGAATCTGAGGTTGAGATTGAAAGTGATTTTCCATGGACCTCATTCACTAGATCAAGGTTGGTTGAACTTGAGTCGGAAAACGACTGTACTGCCTGATAAGCAACTTCAAAGGGACTCAAAGGCATGGCATCGCCAAGAGAGTCCACCTCGGAATCGAATGGAACGAGCCAAGGATCATCAAGAACTATGGATTCTGATGAAATCATATGAATAGTCGCGAAAGGAGATGGTACGTTGGGAGGAGGAAATGAAAAATTTCTGAGTAAACCCAAATATTTAACTAATCCTACCCCAACATCTTTATAAGGGATAGTGGTTTTACCAACATGTTGAATACTCTCAGCAGAGGATGGGTTGAACGAAAAGTATGTTAACTGATCTATTGTAACGATCTTTCCATTGTGTGGAAACTTAATAAGCCGAAAGACCGATGAAACAATAGCAGTCATGGCATAAGACCAACTACGACCCAAAAGAAGGTTGTAATCCAGTGGGGCATCAACCACCTCTACATCTAGAGTAATAGTTTTTCCTTCAACCCCTATAGGTAAGTCCCGCAAGATGCCATAAGGATGAAACCCTCGGCCATGAAAGGCCTTCAGAATTGTCGGGGATTGATTAAGTGTAGGAGAACCAAGGGTTTTCCAACACTGTATCGACATAATACACGTTGAAGCTCCCTCATCAATCACAGTCCTAAAACAAAGTCTGTTTTTGACTAACACTGGAATCTGGAAAGCCATTTGATGAGGTAAACGAGGTGTACTATTTTCTAAATCGAAGACTATGAAGTTTGAGTCCTGAAGATCAACAGCTCCTATAGCTGACAATAGCATTTTACGCTGTGCTGGACAAGATTGTAGCACCTCCAAAGCCAAGATTGCTGAAGGGGAAACAACTAAATCTTCAACAATGTTATATTTCTGAGCAGCTCTCGCATGTGGATTGAAAGATGACTTTCGAAGTATACCCTTAGCTGGCATTTTGATTACTAAGTCAGGATTTGGTTTCTCGATCTGTAGCGGATCGGAACCAGACGGAGCTGAGGTTGATGGATTGGAATTAGAAGATTGCACTTCCTTACCACCAAGAGGACTCTTACTTCCATAACTTGCGATCGTGTCGCAATCCTTACATGTGACATCATCATTATGGGCTCTTCCGAGGCACTAGAGGAAGAACCTATCATCTTACTGTCTTGACTTGGAAAAAGATCCTTCAAAACAGTAGGTGTTTGTGAACCTTCGACGATTTTTGTAACCTCGGAACGATGTGGACAATATTTTGTAAAATGCTCCTCATCGCAGATGAGACAAGGATAGCGAGGTTTACGTTTTTCGTCAGTAGATTCAGGTTTATCGTATTTCTCCTTCGAGTTTTTCTTATTCTTCCTCTTGCCTTTCTTTTTACCGTTAGCTTTTGATTTGGTCGTAGATGATTCTACGACATGAACATCGGCAAAAATTTCAGGTGAAGACTCTCCCTTCGGGGAATCAGGTAAATTTATAATAGGAGAAGAATTCTTAGAGGATTTCTTCTTACTTTTGGTATTAACAATACCAATCATACCGTCAGTGGCATGAGACCCTGAGGGAGGTGCAGCTATTTGATTTTGTTTCAGAAGGTCAGGGATTTTCTCATGTAACGTACCTAACTGCATATAAACTAAGTCAAGGTACTGAGCTTGAGAAATTACTTGCTCTTCGGTAACTACTCCTGCCTTGGCTACATCTTCAGTTATTTTAGGTAATAACGATTTTACAAACCATTCCGCCAAAATTTGGTCTGGGATAAAAACTTTCACTAAACGACGTCGACGTCGCCATTCATGAATATGGTTTGAAATGTATGTGGATGTCGACTGTTTTAATGAAGTAAATAATTCTGCTCCATTGTCATATCAGACTGGCACCTGAAAATGAGTAAGGAAGGAAGTGGATAACTGACTAAAATTGTAAAAAGAGCCTCATGGAAACTCAGTGTACCACTTGGCTTCAAGGCCAATCAAAGTGCGTTGAAAAAGACGAAGATGAATTGAATCATCTATAATGGAATTCGATGCACATTAGAGATGATAAGTCATCACATGATTAGATGGATCTTCTCCTGACTTCCCCTCAAACTTTGGTATATCACTGGGAAACTTATTCAGTATTGGCGGCCAAAACGGAAGATAATTAATGGGATCATTTGTAAGGAGGACAAGTCAAGAAAATCCAAAGTTGCTATAAACGGTAACTGGCGCTTCGGATCCTGAAAACTTGGGGTCATAAGACCAGCCCCAGGAGGAGGATATCCAGGATAACTCGGTATCGGATTTGCATTTGGGATATTATATCCTCCTAGAAAACCAGGATTAACTGGACAATACTGGGGTTGTTGAGGTTGTTGATACGTATACCCAGGGTACGGTTGATATTGATAAGTTAGGTTCTGCACAGTAGGGCCAAATTGGTACTGCCCTTGGTACGGTTGATAAGTAAATTGGGGTTGACTTGGGACAACTGTACTAGGCCCAGGTTGTCCTATAGGCATGGAAACCGGAGTATGGATTGTAGGTCTGGACTGAGGTAAAGAGGCCTAAGGAGTTGATACAGGAGCAGTAGAAACTGGAGCTGTTGATACTCTAGAAATGGGTGGAGTGGATTGAATAGAGGTCGCAGTAGTTGCAGCAGACGTTTGGGACGGAGTTCGAGGTGAACTAGGCCCAGACTGATGAGCTACCCCAGGTGTAGAAGTTTGAGTAGTAGGCTAGACAGGTTGCTCGGGTGAACCAGAAACAAAATACTATCCAGATTGAGATGAAAACTACACACTAAGTTGCGGAGTCTGTTGATCCCACACCACGTTCATTCCGGGGTATGGACCCATAACAGGTTGAGTATATTAAGGACCAAAACCAGGTTGAGTGTAAGATTGATAATTATACAGTACATTCCCGGGTCCTTGAAAAAATGATTGACCTAAAGGTGGTTGAAAACCTTGAGGTTGATATCGACCTTGAGGTTGGTACTAACCTTGAGGTTGGTACTGACCTTGCAGTTGGTACTAACCTTGAGGCTGGTATTGACCTTGAGGCACATATTGATACTGGGGTTGACCTTGAGGTACATATCGGTACTGGGGTTGACCTTGAGGAAAATATTGTCTCGTAGGGACATACTATCCTTGAGGTTGCCCCCCAGGTGGTAATGGACTACCTTAAGGTTGTCCCCCAGGCGGTATTTGAGTACCTTGTGGTTGCCCCCCAAACGGTATTGAACTACCTTGAGGTTGCAGACTAGGAGTAGTACCATACATCATAAGAATCTCTTCAACACTTAACGGTTTAGTTCCGTTATTACCAGGAGATACTACATATTCGATGGGTTGAGGAGATGCTCCTGAAAATGTACCAGATAAAGACTGATACCGAGGAGGAACAGAAGGACCGCCATGTAAAAAAGTTTTTGGTGTCTGAGAAAACAAGGATGACTATCTTGACATATTCAAAGGGGGATAGTAACCTCTGGGTGTTGGATGGAAAGGAAATCAAGGTGGTGAAGACACGAGACCTAGATTTTCTAAGAAATTGGTCAACGAAATATACCAAGCGTCACCTCTAATGGGACTGTAGAAAATGGATTCACGCTCCCTAAATTTGATAGCTGGTTGATTTTCAGGGATGCTTATACCTTCATTCGGACTTGAACTTTTAATTTCTTCTATGGAAATGAGTCCAGAAGGAAGATTCTCGGTAATGATATTTTCTACTCTAGGTGAACTAGGACCACTAGAAACAGGAGAAGCAAATCCTGAAGATGGAGTAGCAGCAGGTTCAGTCTCAGGTTCAGAGATTTCAGGTTCTTCCACTAATGAGCTAGTAGGAGTGATACTACCAGTAACCTCAGAAAATGAAATCGGTTCAGAAATATGTTCTGTTGCTTGAACTAGATGATCATGATGTATGATTAACGAAGACTCTCTGGCCACTGGTGACCCAACCCTACTTTCACTAGGTGGACAAGAGCTCATAGCCCTTCAAGTTGACTTGGTGTAAATTCGGGAGGTTGCCCCGCGGTCGACTGGATTGTATCGGTAATTCAGCCACAATTAATTATTTAACTACTTCACACAAAAACAAAGAAAATCTAAAAAAAAACCACCTAAAGTCTCTAAAGAACCAAGCAATTTGAAACACGCACCTAATAAATCTAGGAGATCAAACCACACACAAACAATATCTTTCCAGATCGAAAACACTAGTTGGTGATGAAATCCGTCGCATAATTCAATACAGAAATGGTGGTTGGAACAGTTACCCCGACAACCTGCTTAATGAAACAGACTAGCACAAGTTTCTCCACTATAACCGTCTCAAGTGAAGATAAACCCCCAGAGAGTCCAAGTGAGTCTAGTCGACGTCTACTCCAGGTACAGTGGGATCTTCCCTCCACCGTCACCTAGGAAAGAATCCTAAAGATTATGGTCACTAAGGTCACCAACAGAAACAAATATACCTGGGGGAATAGTCTACAATCTGATACGCATGCAAGGGTAGAGTAACAAGCTCAATCCCCTTGAAGGCTCCTTGACATAATCCAAGGTTTACCAACAAGTTACCCCAAGCTCCTCGACAATGGTCAATCCGAGTTTTACCGTTTTTAATACGTGAATATCTTCTATCGTTCCCAATGAGGAAGGATTGATTCCCACACTGGTTCGGATATGATCTCGTTCTTCTCCTTTAAGAGGAGCTTTCCCAGAGCATAGATGTAACAATTGGAATTTCTCCCAATGGCAATATCGACTACTTGTTTGTTTAAACTATCTTGGAGAGTTAATTACTCCCTACTCCAAGATACTAGCCTAAGCTATGTTGGTGAAAAGAGCCCTAGAAAATAGAAAGATTGCTAGATGGATTTTAATTAGGCGTTAATTTTATTGTTTGTTTCTTAATTCAATGGGTGCAGAGATGAAACTTTATGGTGTGAAAACTCGACTCCAAAACACTAAAAAAAAATGCACCTAAGATAATCAAACCTTTCTCTTAACATACAACTGAAAGGAAACTTTTTGTCTTTTTCAAAGAACTTTAAAACGAGACTACTAATCACGCTCACAGAAAATCCCTTTGCTTTTCAACAATCAACAACTACAAGAATAAACAATATTATTTTAAGAGAACTTTTAAGATTTCTAGAAAAACTCTAAAAAGCTATTGAAAAAAACTTTTCAACAAGCTTTGATAATTTCGATGGAAAACTCAAAACTATAATCTAATCTTGAGATCTAAACAAAAAATGGATTGAAAAGAAACTTGAAATGTTTTTTGAGGATGCTTAACTTAGTCTTTCAGCTAATTAAGGATCAATGTGTTCAACTAAACAAACTAATCACAAACACCCAATTTTAATAAAAAATCAAATTCAAAACTTTCAATCAAGTTTAATCAAATTTTTGCAAAAGAGACAAATGGGATCTAGCTCTCTTCAAAGATAGATTTCATAAGCTAGTCAAACTCAGCAAGAAGACCAGAGAGACCAGGCTGATCTAAGGCTCTAAGGCTTCAGATCTCTGAGCTACTACGAAGACCAAGAAAAAATAAATCCAACAAGCAAAACTTCTTAGAAAATCACTTCAAACGAGAATGCCAATGAAAACTAACTCACAAGGAACTTTTGTCAAGACAAGTGCAGGTCTGGGCATATACTAACAACTATGGACAAAAATTAAACCTTACTGGGTGGAAGGATCTTAGGTTTTTCAAACTTTTGACAGGGTTTGCAGGCCCCCAGTAGAACCAGGTGCGGTGCCACTCTGTGTTACACTGTAACAGTGCGGACAAGTCTGCACTGTAACTAATGCAGAAGGTGCGGTTCTATTCCAAAATTTCAAAAAATAAAAATCTAACCAGGATCTAACAAATACCCAAAATCACACACATCAAGGCAAAATCAGAAACCAAAACTCGAGTTTCTCAAGTCAAAGCAAAGACAAATCAAAAACCAAACCAAACTAGTCCCTAGTGGAGTCGCCAATTTGTTGGTCGGATAAATCATTCTTGCGAACAAGACCGATCTCCCTAGTATCGAATGATATCTAGCAACAAAGAGCACAAGAAAATCTACTTTTCTCTAAGCATGTTTCAATTCATAAATGAAAACTAAGAGGTGTAACAGACCCTACCTCGGTCCAATCCTTGTTTGTGGCAGCGATATTCCAACAACTTCAAGCATTTTCGTTTCAATAACCTGCATACACAAACAAACACTCATCAAAGCATACCTGCATAGATATTATAATAAAACATGTTCATTATGAAGATCAAGGAGCTCATAAAATAAACCATTAGAGACAGTTCATTGCGAAAAACAAACTTGATTGTATTAACTTGATGAATAAAAGAACCTTACAACCTTTGCCTTGATGTTACACAAGTTCTTTCTAGGGTCCAGCAGGGGTCTCCTCTACTTTGACAAGTCTCACTCACTTCCCAAATGACATGAAAGGTATGTGATCTCTCCTCTCACAAGCTCAAAAAGGAGGTCTAATTTCCAGCAGCATTTACCCTCAAGAATCTTCAGCTTTCAACCTCCCCTACAACCAGCCCAATGCATGAATTTATAGTGAAAATGGAGGAAGTTGCAGGTCCACGATTGAAGGGATAAGTTCCTCCTTCAATGGGATAAGCAGCTCATATCATAGAGTTAGCTCCCTTAGTTATGAATGGATGAACCAAGGTGGAGCGGACTTTCCAGTGCAATATTCCTTCTAGAAGTGTCTAGAAGTGACTCAAGATGAGTTTTTAAGAATGAACTCACGCCTTTTTAACTTTTACAGGGGTTCGCACCCATTAATCAACAGACAGAGCGGTCAAGTTCGCCAGAAACATGACCATTGGGTGCAGCACCGCAGGCAATGTTAGGAGAAAGTGCAAAACTAGGATTTGATATTTTTAAGGTCTTTCTCCCATTTTCAAGGCTTGACATGAAGAGCTGAGGCTTAAGACTTGCAAAGGAGGTATGTATGGGTGTTGATGAATTCACACAAACTGTAGAATGTCATGGTGACAATTTTTTGTGTAACATCTGTACTAGACCATACATTGCACATGTAGTGGGAGTATTGAGTAGGTTTATGTCCAAATCAAGGAAGGAGCATTGGACAACAGTGAAGCGGATTTTTAGGTATTTGCATGGCACTAGTGATTATGGTTTGTGCTACCAAGGAAGACCAAGATTGGACAGAGTTTTTGATTTTCATGGCTTTGTTGATGTAGATTGGACTAGAGATCTGGATCAAGTAAGATCTACATGTGGGTATGTGTTTAACCTATTTGGAGGTGCAGTCAGTTGGATGGGTAAGAAACAATCTGTAGTGGCACTATCAACTATTGAGATAGAATACATGGTAGCCACTCATGCAAGCAAGGAAGCGGTTTGGTTGCAGAGATTGTGTTCAAGTATGGGGTTAGTATAGGGAGCTATAAGGATAGACTATCACACCAAAGTGCAATTTTCTTGGCAAAGAACCCTGCTTACCATTCAAAGACAAATCACATTGATGTTTAGTATCACTTTGTGAGGGATATGATAGAAGACAAAAAGGTGTTGCTAGTAAAGGTAGATACTTTGAATAATACTACATATGCATTGATAAAATCTGTGAGCTCTTAGAAGTTATCTTTGTGTAGAGAAATAATGGGCATTGTAGGGTTGGATAAATGATTAAGCTCTGCTGTGGTCCCTTGTGGAAAGAAAACAACAAGTGGGAGAATGTTGGGTTGTGTTATATTCTTTCCACGAATAGCCCACCTAGTTAACCAGGGGGTTAGAGGGGGGGTGGAGCCCCTCCTTCGTTGCGTCGATTGTGTAACGGGGGGGTCATAGGGGGGTTTCTCTACAGGGTCCAGGGTAGTGCCCCATGGAAATTTTTTTGGCACCCTATATTAGGTTGGGCAGACCTACCTATGGTTTTGTACATGGTTTCGCACATGATTTTGGATGCGATGGTTTTCGGTCCATGGTATTGAATGCTTTAGCATGTATAAATATTTATTGTAACATTGAAAGGAACATAATGAAAAATTAATCTGGTAGTCCCAGTTTTGGGATCCAAGGGAAAATCTCTGTGTATATGTTTTTTATGTGTTATGCTCTCGCATTGTTTATTTTCTGTGTTTTATAATTCGTATGCAGGTAATTTATGTATGGGGTTAAAACCTACATATATTGCATAAGGTAGTGGGTGTAGTCATAATGTCCATGATGGACAGACTCTCAAGATATAACCAAGTGGTGGTCCACCTCGAAGATCAAAGAAAGATTTCTTTCACCATCCTGTGGGGGACCTTCATGTACGCTTGCATGCCCTTTGGGTTGATAAATGTAGGAGCCACATTCCAGAGAGATATGGACATAAATTTCATGGGTGAGCAAGATAAATTTTTGTTAGTCTACTTAGATGACATCACAGTAATTTCTAAGACTGATGAAGAGCATATCCTCCATTTAAAACTCACTTTCGAGAAGTGTAGAAGATATGGCCTCTCTCTAAATCCAAAGAAATATCAGTTCACCTTGAGTGAAGGGAAGTTGCCTGGACACATAGTAGTGCAGGAAGGACTAAATATTGATCCTCAATGAGTCAAAGCCATCAGCCTTATTCCCCTTCCCAGAAATAGAAAATAAGTCCAAGCCTTTTTGGGAAGAATTAATTTCTTAAGGTGATTCATACCCAACTACGCTAAGATAGTTAAAGATATCACATATATGCTCAAGAAGGAAAATGAAGTTAAGTGGAGCCCCATCCCACGTGATTCTTTCAGTAGGATCAAGCAAGCTTTGGTTGAGGCCCTAGTGCTAGCCAGCCCCAATTATTCAATGCCTTTTTACATCTTTCCTTTCGCCTCTCCACATACCATTGTTGATGTGTTGTTAGAGAAAAATAAATATGGTTAAGAGCAACCTATTTCCTTTTTTATCCAAGCCCTAAGGAATGCTGAGTTGAAGTATGATATATTGGAGAAACAAACTTATGAACTGGTCGAGGTGCTGAAGTTGTTTTGAATGTATGTTATGCAATCCAAAATCACAACATTTGTTCCAACGACAACAATCAAAGACATTCTAGTGCAGGGAAACAACGAAGTGAAGAGGGGGAGATGGATAGCTAAAAGATAGGAATATGAGCTGGAAATCAAGCCTACCAAGCTCATCAAAGGCCGGGGGTTGGCCAATATTTTGTCTAAATCCAACTGCCAAGCTATAGAAATAAGCCTAATCACAGAGGATGGCAGTCTAGAGGATGAATAGAGCAGAATAAAAATGGTTGAGCAAAAGATGTATTCCAAATATGAGGGATCATCCAAGTATAAGAACATTGTTCATTACCTCTTATTCTTAAGATTCTAGTTGGGATTAGATAAATCTAAATACAATAGTCTGATATTTCAAGTTCAAAAATACATTATATCTAATGGACTGCTCTACTAGAAGGACTCGGTAGGGGTATTTATGCTATGTGTCGTTGAGGGAGAAACCAGTGAAGTGATTGAGGTTTTCCATGGGGGATTCTGTGGAGGACACTACAATTGGAAGGAAAAAATACACAAAATCTTCAAGGCAGGATTTTATTGGCCCATGATGTTTGGAGATGTTTATTCTCAAATCAAGTCATGCCAAACATGCTAGCTGTTTGCTTAAAGATAGAAGTTTGCCCCTCTCCCCTTGATTCTTGTGCATGTAGAGGAACCCTTTAAATAGTGGGGATTAGAATTCATTGGAGAAATCAATCCACCTTCTAGCGGCCAACATAAGTGGATTTTAACAGCCATTGAATATTTTACCAAGTGGGTAGAGGCTATCCCATGTAGGAATGCTATTGATTCAGTGGTGATAAAATTCATGGAGGAGAACATATTGTCCCTCTTTGGGTATCCTTTTAAAATAATCATTGATAATGCACAAGTCTTTAAATCTGCCAAGTTCATCAACTTCTGCCACAAATTCAACATCATTATTGGGCACCCCACTACATACTACCCTCAAGGGAATGGCTTGGCTGAGTCTTCATATAAAACTATGGTAAGAATTCTAAAGAAGACCATCACTGAAAATCAATAGAACTAGGACTCTCAACTAATTTTTTCTCTATTCGCTAACCGTGTAACACCCAAATGATCCATTTGGAAATATCATTTTGAGCTAGTATATGATAAGGCTATTGTCTTTCCCATCCAATTAGTAATTCTAGTAGCTAACTTGATGCAAGAAGTCGATGAAAAGCCTAATGCATTAACTAGAAGAATCAATTAGATGGTGGAGCTTCACAAGAATATAGAGCAAGTGGGGACCAAACTGTCAAACTATCAACAAATGATGAAATCTATGTTTGACAAGAAGGCTAAGAACAAACCTCTCCAGGAAGGAGATTTAGTTCTCAGGTGGGATGTTAGATGAGAAGACAAAGCCAAACATGGGAAGTTTTATCCCTTATGGTTTGACCCCTTCAAAATTCTAGAAGAAAGGGGAAATAACACATACATACTCGAAAAATTGGATGGTGAACTACTGGAACTACCTTTAAATGGTCAGATCCTAAAATTTTATTTTCAAAATTATAGACAATTGTCTCTTTCTCATTCTAGATATCTTGTGTGTGTATGTTGCAATTGTTACTTGAATTTTCAGTTTATTGTCAAAAAAGTTTTTTCTTTCACACAATTACATTTTGCTTAAAAATAACCCCAAGCCCAATGGAAGGAAAAGCTATTAGTCTGTAGGTCCTCAACACCTTACCAGCAAGGTATTATCCCCAATTGGAGCCAATTTTGTCACTCACTGCATTTTGGATTTCAATTGGTCGAGGTTGCCCAAGAAAAGTGAAATTTTGGAACCACTTTCCTAGGCCACATAATATCCCAAAGCTGCATCAACCCCACTCCAATGCCTAGTGCTCAGAAAGAGCTTTTCAATGGTATATAGAAGTCTGAAAATGGAATTTTGGAGAAAAAGTTAGAGCCTATTCAAGGTTGCCTTGGAAAGCTCAGGAAAACCAAAAAATGGCTAAGTCTGAGGAGAAAATCGCAATTGGGACCGGGAGGTCCATCGCAGATCTTATATCAGTGTTGAGGAGAGCTCGGGCACAGAGTGCATCACATATCGATGGATGGGTGGGATCCATACTTAACAGACCTCATGGGGGGTCAACCTTGTGATATAGTGTTGAACCGCCGAGAGGGGATGATTCAGAAATATAAAGGAAAAGGCTTGCAAAAGAGGGAAAGCGGACCCCCTTTCTCTCTCCTCAATGGGGGCCACATTCGATACTCCCGGCAATATCACATCCCACATATCAACGAGTTCCTTGGCTTACACTTAAGGATTATCGGCGGTTCTCATTGCCAAATGCCGATATCGGAGTCCAGCATCTCGATGACTCTGCATCCTGCATATCGACATATCGACGGGCTTCTAAAACTTCAAAGACATTTTGGGGGATGATTTGCGATATAGTGTTGTATCCCTGGACGGGGTGACTGAGAAACATGTTTACAAATGAAAGGGATGAAAAACCAAGGGTCGGGCCAGCACCTTCTCTCTCATCCACATGGCAGGATGTTGCATCTCGCAACCCCGCAATATCTATTGATCAGTGGGGTGGTGACTTAATAAATGTTGCAGGAGCCGATTCACCGATATAATGTAAAGTCACCAGGAGAGGGATGAAAATTTTAACAAAGAAATGCTTCACAGAACAGGGTCAGGTAGGCCCTTTTCTCTCTCCTCCAGGAGACCACGTGGTGGCCTTTGATTGGTCCACTGAGTTGACATGGCAGCTAACATCAGCAATGACATGGCTAGTATGGAAGATGACATGGTGGGTGGACATGTATCACTCATTTTTGGCATTTTCAAGGGTCTTATGGGGTTGTTTTCGAGTGCCATGTGGTACCACCCATAGAATGACACTGGAAATGGTGACATCATCAATGACATCAACAGGTTATCAGTGATTAGTGATCCCAAGCAGCTAAAGGGAAAAGCTTAAGACATTAGAAAAGGGTCGATTGCGATATGCGGGAACTCCCCCCAGGATGCGATAAAATATTCAAGCAGGGTCTAAAGGGGCCATGCATTCAGATTATCAAAGATTGCAAGAGGCTAAAGGGAAAGCTTAAGACAACAATGCAGGGTCGATTGTGATGCATAGGACTTTCCCCTAGATGTGATATATTATTATGGCTTGGTCTATAAGGATTTTGCGTCTAGACTATCGGCCCATACTATGGAAAAGGGAAAAGCATGGTAAAGTGTCGATATGCGGGATTTTGTGATACAAAGGAAAAGGCTTCCAGACACCTATTTGAAGGCCTTAGTGCTTGAGGGCTGAGTCCGTGGTTCCAACCCTAGGTCATTTGAGGAAAGCCACATGAGGGGTTTTAATAAAATGGGCTAAGGGGGAAATAAAAAAAATTCCCATTTCACATGTTTTATAGAAAAAAAGCCGGAGTCTGTGAGACTGCGTTGTTACACATGGAATGAAGCTCAACCACCATGTCAGGGCACTAGAAGTGCAGTACAGAGGTTTAAAGGGCATGATGGGCCAACATCTATTGTTTTAAGAGGAGCATTTGGTGCATTCAAGGCACCGAATGGGTTGATTCGGAGGAAGATCACTGAGACATGAGTCTGGGAGTCAGCGCTAAATGGAGTAAAGGAAAAAAAGGCAGTGGTCTATGAAATAGTGCAGGAGGCCATGCCTTATCTTGAGCAACTCCTACAAATCGAGATGATCACAGGATGGGCAAGGAGATCTTTGTGTACTTTTTCCTTGTGGTTATTTACTATGATGTACTGTAACGTGTCCTCAATCCAAAGGCATTCAACTCTATAATATTTTTGGGGCCATAGAGACATTTAGGACTCATACATCTATTTGACTAGAAAACTAAGTAGGGACCTTAAATATTTTGTGTAATGAATTTTCTTTCTCCTCTATCCAGATAAATAGAGGAATGCAAGACTTAGAAAAGGTTCAAAGATTCTAGAGAAAACACTGCATGTTATAATTTCAGATTGTATTTCCTTTGCAATACAAATATTTTCAGAATACCAAGGAAACAGTGGTGATTCCCTCTTCAAAGGATTACTGTATGTGTTCCCCTTTGTCCAACTCATTTTATGTTCATGCTTCTTCCTCGTATTCATGTAATTATTATTCCTATATGTGTTTCAATCTCCCTCACAGATTCATTAATATCTACATGTTAATGCAAATGCCTGTATCTATTTCACAGATTCATTTGTTGAACATTGTTTATGTATATGCTTGTGAGGACTATTGAGAATAGATCTTTAAATCTGCGGCACATGAATGATAGCTTTCATTTCTCCCTTCATTCATTATTTCTGCTTGTAACCCAAATAAGCATAGAAATCCTTACTGCCCCAAGCTCCATGTGTTGAATATAGAGGTCTTGAAGCCTTATGCTCTATATGATGGGTTACTCTTCTCTCTTCTCCTATCTCATCCACCCTGCAAAATATTATTAAGCTCTAATACCTTGAAGCTCTTCACCTCCACTATTTTTACGCTTATTTTTGAGATCTGAACTAGTGAAGAAGTATCACAAATCTATGTTTTGTTTCTTTGGATTAATGAACCAACCTATTTCCTATGTACATATGTATCCATAGATCATAAGTGTTGTCTCCACTTTCATGTAATTCATTTGAGACACACCATTTTAGATGTGCCCCGGCACTAGTCTTGAAGCAATCCAAGGTTATCTCTGGGAGATACAACAACATGCATAAAAAAGCATTCCTCCACAGGAATTATCCCTGGTGACTCTGTCAGACAACGACATACATACATACATGTATACATTTAAACATCAACATAAAACAATCATGATCATTGATGATCATTTCATATAACAACGTACATTCATACATATATGCATATAAACATTAGTATAAATCAATCATGATCACAACATAATTACTAGATCTCGAGGTCAAGGTTAAGAGAACTTTCTTTATTCATGTACAACATGCACAACATTGAGAGCAACAGTTCCCAAGATAGCTAAGGTGTATGTTACCTTAATCCCATTTACTTTACCTTTCTTTACCTTTCTCATGATTGTCCTACCACCATCCATTATCCCAATGGACCAAACCAATCCAACTAGCTATCATATTATTTCCTTCAACTAGCCTTTACTCATGCACTCAGCTTCATCTGAGTCTCATATTACTTTATGGATTTCATTAAGCTCTCCCCGATCTCCACTAATTTCCTCTTTTCCAACCAGTTCCTAAGACCCTCAAACATAAAAGGAAATAACAAGAAAAAAACAATAAGTGAACCCATCACTAGTACAAAATGGCTAAATGGTTACTAAAAAAATGACTAAAATTTGTATATAAATGACCATCTTTTATTCAGTGACCAATAGCAGCTAATTTATAGGATCTTATAATGTGACCAACTTTTAGTCGTTTTGATTTCATTTTTAGATTTATGCCATAATAGCAATTTTAAGTAATATTGAGGAAGATATATCATAAAAAAGTCGACTTTCCATCTCTACAAGTTTTGGCTATCAAAACTGGAAACTTTTCTCGTGGCTTGATATTCTCTCTACCTATGAACCAAATTGAGGTCATTCCAATGCCACTTGAAGCAAAGAATTAATGACATTTCTGATTTGGGTTCATCGCAATTATTCTAAGCAATATTAAAAGAGTTGCAATGACTTTATGTTGTTCCATTCAACCACAAAAACCTAGCGGAAAAAGGACATCCATTGAATATCGATACATTATTCCCCCTCATTGATGAATATTTTGATTTATGGGAAACCTACATGGAAGGTTTCCCTAAACAAAGCTTCTACAACCTATGAAGAGTGTAATCAAAAGTGCTTAATAGAAATTCAAGAAATGTTGAAGGAGAACCATGATCACTCAAGCATTGAAGTCATTTGAAATGAAAAACTACTTGTCATTCACCCCATTACACAAAATACATAAAGCATGTATTCTAAATTTTAGTCATTGTGAGACAACAAATTTGAACATTTTAAGTTAAGTTCAATAAAGGAATGGCATGAGAAAACACTATTTCCAATTCCACCTGTTATCATTTGAATCTTTTGAAAAACATAATTAGAGAACATCCTTGTTGACATGAGCCTAAAAAACAGTTAACATGGTCAAAACCCTCTTCACTAGCATTACAGTTACAATGGAAGCAAAAAATGACCTTTATCGAGGAGCACTCAAGCTAGGAGGCTAAATGCACTTTGAAAAACAAAGTTGTGTTTTACTTAGTGACTAAGTAATAGGACACCTCCAAACAAGCCTCATATCTTGTATCCTAGTGCCGGACACCAATACATGAGGATACATGTCTGACATGTTTGGCACATGTCCTCTCATAGGACACCAACCAAACACATGACTGACACATTCCCTAAACAAAAATGAACATAATGAAAAATATAAGATAGGCAACCATGGGAAAGAAGGAAATCACTTCATATCCTTCGTGAGATTCCTGATGTTCCCAAGCAAAAAACTCATAGAGGTAGCAAGGTCAATAGAAACATACTCAAATATTATCAACCTCAAGACTATCTTGGAGTCTCCCAAGTAGCCTAGAATGAGCAACAACTAGCCCAATTTCTTAGCTAAAGACAGAGAAGTAGGGTAGTTGCAACCTGACATTCCATAATGCAAATAAAATACTGGAAAATTGGAGGAAATTAATATAATGTTATTCAAGTCAATGAGGTAATTGAAGGAGAAGGTGATGGAAGTAGAAATCATGCAGAACATCAACCTCCATTCACAATGTGAGTAGGAGAACAATTGGATAGTTGCAACAAAGGAGAAATTGAGCTATTGAGGAGTTGAACGAACCCCTGATATACCAGATTAGCGAGATCAAAGAGGGCCATGATAACCCCCCGCATAATACAGAGAGAAGAGTGGGTGGCATATGGAAAATATTCCAACCAAGAAATCATGATTGTTAATCATCATTCAAAGCAATATGCTAATCATTTCTGACATCTAATTTGTTTTCTATCTTAGCAAATGTTTGGATTTTGTATATTCTTTTGCCTTCATTTTGTCTATATCTTCATCTACAGGAACGATATTCAAGTAGAAATGGGTTATGATTCCCATATTGTAGTTCATAGTAAGAACCACAGTGAGTTGCAGGAATGAGGAATATTTATTACAAACAAAGATAGCAAATAGATTCATTTAGGAATCCAAGAAGGGGGTTTTATGTATAGAATTACCATGGTATAATGAGAGTATAACTCATAAATTGATGGTGTTGGTATCGCATAGGAAAAGGTAAGGAAAGGGATTAGGTGAATACCATAACCATTTTGAATCAATTGAAATCTGGGTGTATATGAAATGGGCACAAGAGCCTAAAGCAAAGATTTAATGTGGAGAAGGGAATGATTTCAAAGCTCGGAATTATGAGATTAAATACTAGCATACAAAAAGAGAGACCTCTATATTAGAAGGATGAGAGGAAAACCTTTAAAGGATGCCTATTTTTCAAATTAGACATATGTGTCTTAGAAATGTGAGATGGACTCAAGGAGGATAGTCGATTTGTGATCTCTGCAATAAAGTTTTAAGTATAGAACTTAGATGTCATGAGGTATAGTGTCCATGTGAGCTGTGTTGGAGAAGTTTTGGTTCGAGAATTGAAGATATTTTTCTTAGGATGTTTGTTTATCATAGCAATGGATATGCAAAAACGATCATCTAATAGATGTGCGTTGGAGGGAAAATCACATTGTATATAATTTAATGTCATGAAGGAGATTGATGTTGAAAATGCATTGAATGGGTTGAGATCCATTGTAAAATATGTATAGAAATGTGTTGGCATTTTACAATTCCATTATTAAATTGATTTTATGGAAAGTGTGGCATCTTGTGTTCTTGCTGGACATTTCACCTAATGGTTTTGATAACTCCAATTGTTATTGGAATTCTGAAATAAAAAATGTGTGCAAAGACTTAGGACCCCATTATTTTTTAATTGTGCAAGGGTTGCACTGAGTTCCAAAGGAGAGGGAATAATTCCTTTTTGGAAATGGGTATGGTATGGGAATTACCTCTGGATATAAATATTTTTGAGGTAAGATAAATTAATATTTTATTCCCTTGGTTCAAACTAGAATATGTTAGTTTGTATGAAGACATGCACTTCACGATGTACCCATAAGGTGGTCTTCTAGATAAAGACACCACAGAAAAGGAACAAAACTGTGGCAGCATGGTTGTATTAGGAATGCATGAAAGAGCATATCTATGTGAGATGTGAAAACACCCATTTTGATTGTATTGGACGGAATAAAGTGCAAAGTGGAATATCAAGGAAGGTAAATATGTATAAATGATTCACTGTTAATAGTTTGAAAATCTTGCCATCATTTTGATTGGAATCACTTCCTCTTATGTTTTAGTTGCAAGTTCTCATGTTGGTGCCAAAACAAGTACTGTGGCCCATCTAAATGTTGTTACATTAGCGTCGAAGATGAATAAATGTAGGTAAAATATAACCTAATGTTTTCCTAGAACCTGTTTTGGGAATGGCTACTATGTCTTGATTTTTCATAGAAATAGGCCATGATTGTGCCTATATTGGAGTGGGGGAGGAGAATCCTACATTTTCTAGCTCAAAAACCCAACATTTGAAGCAGTATCAGAAAGTTTGTATCACAAATTAACCTCTATACTCTAAATGCAATCCCTTCAATCAGTCTATATAAACTGTCACAAAATTGAACATATCAGTAACAAATAAGAAGCATTTCCAATGCACATGGTTTCTTGTTGAAGCAACTGTGAAAAAAACATTGGGATTCTTCACAAGATATATGGCTGGCCCAAAAACATTGGCAGCCATGAACCCGTCTTGTGACTTGAAATCCACCCTTAGACAATGATCCCCAAGAAAACAGGCCCCAACTACATGAAGGCCAAGTAGGAGAGCAAGGAGCGGACTTTTTGTTGTATATCAGTCAAACCTGCAACATATGCTCCTCTCTAGAGAAAATATCATACCTACAACAAGTACAATGGATAACAAACAAGTGATTTTGGCACTAAACACATCGTGGATTGTAGCTTGTTATGCTAGTTAACAAGTAACTAGGATGTAAATCACATAAAAACATAGTTGCTAATAATAATTGTAGAAACCAAGAAAAATAATACTTAGGTATAGGAGAGAAGAGACACAATTAACCTACAAATTTCTCAAATACAATCGAAAACATGAGAAAGTAGACAATCTTACCTCTTGAAGAATCTCTAATGGAAATCCAGTCTAGTTAAATGTCATAAAAGGAGTAGGAACATTATTGCCCTGAGAACAACCTACCCATTTATAAAAATTCAAATGATAAATGTTTGCAAGAAAAATCCACATAGCAATGTCACAATACCATACATAGTGAAAAACATTCCTCTAACAATTTAGTCTACATTCCCACTATTAGTACAACCACAACAATTTTAGAAAATATGGAAGAGAATTTGAAAATTGAATGTGAAAGCAGACTCGAGTAGTGAAATTATTTGAGAAAATATCCAAATCATCACCTGAAACATTGGAAAATATTACAAGAACAAAATCATGTATTCTATTTCATAAAATTATTCAAAGCTAACTCCCCAAACAAATGTACAAAAGTAGATATCTTGAAACATGAACAACTTTCATTGGTGTGAAAGAATCTTATAAATGAAAATGATACCTAGGATGAAACCTCATGTTTCCTTTCATAGGCCTCAATTGTTGTGTAATTATGAAGTTCAACATATCCTTGCATCCTTGGAGTCAGTTTGACATTGGTATTTGGGTAATTGGTTCCATTTGGAACTTACTTTTACAGATCGATAGATTGTTGTGGGCCAAGACCAGTTGGTACACTGGAACAATTACCAAACCTAGGTGCAACATGTGAGGAGTTCATCCCCAACATAAATTTCTACACATAACAACCAAACAATATAAATACTTCATTTATAAAGATGACACATAGAATTAACAAACAACAAAACATTTTTTCAAAATCTTGTATTACTTGGGAGGTTTCTAACACCCATAAAACCTTAGTAAATGAGACTTCAGTTTCACAATTTTTTAGAAATGTTTAAAAATCCATTAAAATAATTTTTTAAATAACATTTGACTAGAAACAAAATAGAAATTGTAACATGGGTGTTTAACCACAGAAACCAGCAAGTTTAATCAAACTCTAATTAAAACTATCTTTCATCATTGATGTCTTCTTTCTGATTGAGTTTCCACCAATCCTCAAGTGCTAGATGTTATTAAAATCCCACTCATCGTGTGCTCAAAGCCACCTTTCATTTGAGAGTGAACATTAAGAGATTGATTTTTGTGGTGAACATCAAGTTAACTATGGTAGCAATGCTCATCCCATTTAAGATAACAAAGGACAATTGTAATGATGACGATAGCCTTGATTGGGATTACTACTCTTAGATCAAGGTAGAGGAGCTTGTGAGTGACAAGAGTGTGAGTGTATCACTACTCCCTCGTTAGTTGAAATTAAGGCACAAGAATGTGATGAAAAGAACATCAACAACCATTTCTCCCTGGCCCTAGACTAAGAATAGAGAAATAAATTGAGAAGGTGAGGATGAAGGTTGTGGTAGTAAATAATGCATGAGAGATTATCTTCCTAGAGGGACAGAAAGATGGTTCTATGATGATATCCCTTTGAAATATATTCACAATCAAGGTATGTATCTCCATGTGAGCTACTCAAATAAAGGAAGATATTGTTGCGTTGTGTAAGTATAGCAACATGGAGAACCTGTGAACTATATGATGTGCTACCATGCACTTCCAGAACTGAAAGAATGCATTGAAGAGCCTAGTTATGTAAAGACACCAAAGAAAAATCAACCTATGAGCTTTTGTTGGTTGTGATGTGGAGCAGTTGCAATGTTATTTCATTGGATTTTGGATGCAATTCACACACCAATGGGGAGAAAAGTAGAGAGAAACAACAATGGAATTGATGATGGCTGCAAGGCAAAAATGTTTAGCAATCAGATGTTAATATTTGCTCTAGATGCAAGCCATGTCCAATCATAATGGAACATGAATGGATGGAACCACTTGGTGTGTCATGAAATCCTCAGTGTGTCTTGTTATTTACATAGATTTTAAATTTAATACATGGTATCCTAGAGGCGAGTTGGAGATCTATGTGAATACAACTAAAAATTATGGTGAGACAAGTTTAGAATAGAGGACACTGGATGGTGATAATTTGAACAACAATTCTCTCATCTGCTTCCCCATTTAGGTAGACTGGTACTACTCTTGCAATTGTCTTCACTGCCAGGTATCACAATTTAAAACAAGAGACATCTTAAGGATTAGATTGGAAGGTGTAAACAATTATTCATCTAACAAGATTAAATAATGAATTCCAAAACATATAGGAGAAACATTTAAGGGATTTCAAATCCTAAGAAACAAGTGCAGCAAAAAAACTAGCATGGTATGTGCACTACCATATAAAATTCCCATTTTAGAGAAGGATATATTTCAGTGCCATGACCATTATTCCTCACTAGGGTGCACTTCCCAAGCTAGGGCCATCAAACATTCTCGGTTGATCAATGTGATTTAAGTTTCAACTTGGTAGTTTTGTGTGGCAATGTTATTTTATATATTGTTTTGCAAAACTTGCATGAAAATTGGGAGAACTTTCCATTGGACATCAAGTTCTATAGATTGAAACATGCATGTTGTATTTCATCTGAATGGTTGCATAGACCAATAATGTGGAAATTACCTGTAGATTCTAGGAGTAGCTTCTTAGCTTGAAAGCTACATGGGAAAATTTCTAGCATTGGACTAGAAGTTGGTTGGTGTTGTTTGGAGATTTGCCTTATGTCTTTTGAGGCTCGAGATTCTCTACTCATGGTCATTTCACTCTATAGATTTAAACATGCACGTTGTATTTCATCTAAATGGTTGCATAGACTAGTATGTGGAAATTCCCTGTAGATTCTAGTATCTTCTTAGGGTGAAAGCTACATGGAAAATTTCTATAATTGGACTAGAAGTTGGTTGGTGTTGTTTGGAGATCTACCTTATGTCTTTTGAGGCTCAAGATTCTCTACTCACGGTCATTTCACTCTTGTTCATAGTGCTAACAATCAAATCCATTTGCAATTGTAGAGCATTAATGAGGGCACTATTCCACATAAAAAATAGAGCAGAAATGAGGGACCAAGTTCTGCCCAAGTTCCTCCCCAAAGCCCAACGTTTTGAGCTCACGGATGTTTTGAAGGCCCTTTAGGAAGATTCATGTTGGATATATAACTAATAATAACTACTAGACAAGCATGGACATGATGAAGAAGAGAATGTGAATGCATCTAATGAAGCTTTGATAGCAGAAGTTGAAGCCAAAAAAGGAGGGCATTAATGGTGTCTCAACTAGAGATCTCATTTTCATGCCTCAAAAACCTCTCTTTGGTTCCAACCTGAATGAAACCACAATGAAAGTCTTGTTAAAAATAATAGCAAGAAAGGGTTCCTTGATTTGTTCCTTAATCAAAATAACCTCAACGAGTTTCTTCTTATTCATGCATGCTCTAGTTCCTAAAAATTAGGAGATTCCCTATAAATCAGGATGATTTCCTAAACCACAAGCAAAAAATAATGCCCTTTCCAATGTTATTGACCACTTTATCTAGTGAATAATTAGAAAACTTCCAAAATTTTGGCTTATTTATACATTTAGAACTATTATCTTACAGGTATTCTAATATTATAAATTATGGTGTAAATTTGAATTATGTCAGTATTGACTGAAAGCAATTTACAAGAATGAAAATTTATGAAATACTTATAGTTTCATTGGTTCATATGTTTCAACCCTATGACTTTTTCCAAGTTGTTAAAGGTGGGAACATGCCCTCTACTTTAGTTTTGTTCCCAAACCTTTGGCATCTAATACCCTCATCTTCCTTGTTAGATTGTTCTTCATGGTCAGGCCTTGCGCCTCTAATGACACGAGCACCCTCAAAATAAGATGTGTAACCACTATCTTGTTTAGTATTATAGTTCCCAAACTTTGGAACATGTGTTGGACGCTACTGTAAACAAATACAAGAAAAACACCCTAAAAATGTCAATCTATAAAAACACATACAAGAAAACATCCATAGATATCAAAGTTCACAAAACAGAGGGTGACTCTAAAATCCCTTTCCTTCACCTTTTAGGGCACCATTGCTATTTTTTTGTTGTAATCCTTCATGTTCCATGATGTACTTATTTGATCTATGAAGTATATATGCATAATTTTTCAACAAACAACAAGAGAGGAAAACCTTCTATGTGACAAAATAATACTTCAAACTATGTCAATGGGATGAGGAGGACAACGTTTGACAACAACAATAAGGAGTGCCTAGAGAATCTATCAACCAATTCGAAAATCTAAGAAGAATGAAATAAGAGTAGATAATAAAATAGAAAAGGAAGGGAACCCAAAAGAGTATCCCTAGAAAGTGGAATTGATAATAGATAATACTTGAGAGAGAAAATCCTCCAAGCCATGACTAGTCCTCTCAAAAGAAAAGACTATGGAGGTGAGAAAGAGAAACATCCTTACTAGCATTTGAAACAAAGAGGAGCCATCACCATCCACCACCATAATTGTGTCAATGTTGACACGGTTACCCCTTGGTTTGTGAAATAAATCACAGGGCTAATTAAAGGTCTAAAGGGATTTTAATGACTTTCATAAGATGAATGAAATAAATATGTAAAAGGGCATCTGACTATTATGGTTCTAAATTCAATTCAAGCAGTATGAATGGGTCAAATGTGCATAAAGAAAGTTACATGGGTTGTGTTTCAAAAGTGACTTTGTAGCAGCACTTGCGGAGTTTTCATGGCATACAAAACTTATAATTGGAGGTAGTTTGAAACTTTGATGCCATAACAGAATTCAAACAAAGAATTTTTGAATGTGGTCACAAATGTTTTGTGTGCTTGGATCATTTGTTCTGAAGTAGAGAATGATAATGTCCATATCAAACAAAAAATGAAAGTTCTATACGATACTCTTATATTACAACAACAACAACAACAACAACAAAATTCTTCAGCACACAAGTCAAAGTTTGACAGAAAATCCCAAAGGCATTAAAAAAACATCAGATTGGAAATGTTGTATATAAAGGCAAGTGACCTATCAAGCACCTGAAAATAAATAAGGAGTAAACACCTGAAATTTCACTTGAATTAGTATAAACTTGGTGGAGAAGGACATCTACAAATGGTATCCTAACAATTAGGGAAAAAAAGCTGGGAAGTGGAGTCCCTATGGGGCCTTGGTAAAGAGTACATTTTCCATTTTTCAAAAATAAGGAACAAAAAAGGGCATTTACTGGAAGGGAATGTGAATGATTGCAAGATCCCTAGCTTATGTACAACCTTGGTATGAAAATTTTTATCCAACATTGACATATATATTCTACATATAAATATTCTCTCAAGCATATTTCTGAGATAGAACTCATTGATCAAAGGATAAGAGAAGTTCCATCCTATGAATATGTTTGTGGGTTTTATCCAAAAGGCTTATAGCATGAACAATATTTATTTGTAAGCAAGTGTCCTTTTTATCTATCCTTGGATTATTTCAGTGTGGTTGAAGGCATTATATATTCTTTGAGAATGTAGGTTTTAACCCGATACAATTAAGTTTTAATGCTGTACCATTTAGCATTCTAGGTCTTCTTCTAGGGCTTCACAAACTCTGGGGAACAATATTTCAATGCAAGTCATATCCTTCTAGACTTGTAGGGTTTGCAAAATTCATTGACACCCTTTTCTAGTCCAACAAACTTGGCATGCACAAATTATCATGTTATATTCATGGAACCAATTTCCGTTCCCAAAAACTAATTGACATTGATCCATTACAATATGCTATCGTATCATCTCAAACCTTTGAATATCATTGATCACATTGAGGAATCACTAGCTTGTGAAATTGAGAAAAAAGGGCTTCAAGAGAATGTTGTCCTTTAGAGGCCTTAGGCTACACCAATTGGAGTCCAAGTATGAAACTATCATTAATGCTATCTGGGGCATTGAACTGGAAAATGAGGAAGCAATGGAGAAAGATACAAAAGCATAGGAACCAACAGTGACAAATGATGTTGGTGTTCTGGCACCAAAGGAAGAAGTCGAGGCCAGGGAACCAAGAAACACTTCCACAACTCCAATTGATGTGGATTCAGGTTGTTGTAGCAAAATTTTGAAGAGCTAAAACGTTGAATATTTTTGAAGTAAACTCCAACTAGGAACCAAGTGAAGATAATTTATGTTATCATTGTATATGAAAATGGTCTCAAGTGCTTTATAACTAACAACCTATGTCCTTTCCACATTTACCTTTCCCTCTTTACAATATGCAGAGTACCTCAATAATACGTAATTTTATTGCTCCAACATTTCAATATCACTATGTCTTAAAGTTGCCTGCAAAGAGCTTTTCCTTGTCAGAAGCACACATTCTAGATAAAGGGTCTATTTTAAGCCTCCAGATGTTACAGTTAGCAATAATTAGGCTTTAGGGCACTGGAAACAACATGAGAATCTGCCAAGTAGTTATTGGTTGCAATTTTGAATACGCTGAGAGCTTCAAGCTTTGGTGCAAGAAGAGGATGTGGACATTTCTATGCATCATGTCCTTGGAATTTTTTAATATTTCCAAAGAAGGGCAACCCAAACGAGTTCTACTGGTGAATTGGAATTAAGACATGAAAAATTCCATATGTGCAAGATCCGACATATTTGAGTCTGGACCCTCGCTTCAATTTCTCATTCTCCCAATACTGATAAAACAAGTAGTTTTTATTTCCAATTCAGACTAACAGTTACAAATTTTATACATGGAGTCAAAGCGAACACGCACATGAGAAGTTGTTTAAAGACAAGGTCAATACCGCCCTTTCTGAACATGGACATCCAAAGCATTCTGGGCAACAAACTATAGGAAAATCGACACAAGGTATGATGGGGTTTGAACAAGTGTACAACTTTTGCAAACACAAATTTAACACAATCATCAGAATGGAGCAGTCACCTAGAATACCCACTTGTTTTAGTTTTGAATATATATCAACTCTTTCTTTTCAAAAATGTATAGAGTTAAAAGAACATGGACATCCTTCTATCCAATTGCAAAGATTAGTTGAATTAGCAAATCCTAAATCTGGACAAACAACATTTTAGGATCCAATGGTCACAGGAAACTAGGACATTTTGAGATTTGGAAGCTCAAAATCTCAAAAGAGCTTATATGCAGGGATTGAAAATACCAAAAGAGCTTATACCCATGCTTTATATATATTAATATTTTCCCTATTTGTTGCACGGATGGCATTGTAATTTCCCCGGTGCAAGAAATAGATTATAGCATCTATGGAGTTGTTTGTCGGGGGCAGGAATCGAACCTCTGCTGCTGATAGTGGTGAAGAATTTAAAGTGCTTAAGCCCTTTGATCTCGCGGAATGAGACTAGACGCATGAGAGATAAGGTGCCAAGGGCTCGCCTCAGTCTGAGACTTACAGAGTAAGAAAGCATGCTTTGGGTTTGCAATGCTGGCTTTCTTCCCCACATATACCCTTCGACACAAGATGAGCATGAACACAAGCATTGTGTTAGGAACGTGTTTCACAAGATGCATGCTTGTGCCCACAAGATCTTCATCGCATATACCCTTCGATGCAAGAGGAACATGAACACAAGGACTATGTTAGGAATGTGTTTCACAGGATACATGCTTGTGCCACAAGTCTGTATGGGACAATGGGAGCCTCTCGTAGAGAATAGATCTCAAATATGGCGGGCAAGCTAAGTTGAAAGTGGCATCGAGCCTCGATCCTTCCAAATGTGCCATTTCTTCTCATTCCTCCCCATGGACAAACCTTTCAAATGGAGGGAAATTAACAATTTTGATATTTGGACAAACCTTTCAAATGGTGGGAAATAAACCATTTTAATATTTGAAAGAAACAAATCCATTAAACCTTAATGAAAATTAAATGAAATTCTCTTGTGTTTATTAAGGGAATTAGATTCCGTTAAATAAAAGGTTGAGTCTTTTCTTTTATTTAATGGGAGGTATTTTTTATTATAAATAATTATTAATTTATCAAAAGAATTAGGTTTTTTTGTCCCCAAATATCAATTGAGGAGTTTTTGTTTGATTTATCAAAATTGAATTATGGTGATATCAAAACAAGTTTTGTGTGGTCAAAAAGTGCATAAAAGTACTAATGTCATGGTAATGATCAATCATCATTTCCAACAAAATGTTTGGTTTAATAAGGATAATTAATTTATAGACATTTTTTATGATGTTTAGTAGAGGGAGTCAAAATAATATTTTTGTGGTTAAAAAATATAGTAAAGTAGTAATGTCATAGGATTAATGATCATTTCCAATGAAATGTTTGCTTTAGTAAGGATAACTAACCTATGGATATTTTCCATGAAGTTCAATAGAGGGAGTCAACGTGGCAAAGGTGATAGTTTGGCTCCCACATGCTTTAGAAAATGATCTCTTTGTCCATAAACATTAGAGGCAGAAAAAAATCCTAGGCTCTAGAGCTAAGTTTGTTCCAAATTAGCTATATCTTGAACCACAATTTTTTGTTTACCTCATGGATATGATAGAAATTTGGTGGTTTGTAGGGTAGTCTCGTCATGAAATAATGTTTTCACCTATTATCTAGTCATATATTTTAATCCTATTGTTGACCTCATGGATATGATATAAATTTGGTGGCCTGTAGGGTTGTCTCATCATGAAATAATGTTGTCACTTATTATCTAGTCATATATTTTAATCCTAGACTAAATTAGTTATTTAAGTTACTCACTTTTAGTTTACTCACTTATTAGCTAGTCGTATATTTTATCCCTAGACTAAATTAGTTGTTTAAGTTAGTCATTTTTAGTTTAGTCACTTAAAATTGCTCAAATTTTGTAGTAATTTACTTGAAATAATTGCGGTAACTAACTTTTTTAGTCATATAGTCATTAATTTCATCATTTTCTACTAGTGCATGAAAGTTGATACCAATACAAACCCACAAACAAAGTGTATGGCCATATACTAGACATAAACAAACAACAAATTAAGCACAAAAAAATTCCAAAAGGCCAAAAGCGCAAGACTAACAATAGACACCCTGACTCAATCCAGTGGTTCCCAAGGAAAGCTCAACTCGAGCCTTCTTCAAGATTTCATGTAAACCTCTCTTGCCATGCAAATCCCTACTTTACACTACCGTAAATAGATAATTGGGAATGTATAAATAAATATAAAAATATACTAGTTAGCTTACCTTGTTATGCCAAGAACATTTCCTTGTAGTTGAACACATTTGCGCCATGTCTCAAGGGACTCCAATTCCATTGACAGGTCCAGCTATAACTAGGTACTCATTGTTAAACCTGTCAAATACATGTCCATGAATGTAGCACATATCCACATAATTTCAGACAAACTAGGGTTAAGAAGACTTCTTGTATGCAAATCATTCATTCGTTTGGAATTGCAGCTTCCAAAAATAGCCAAAGGAATTCTCACACAATTCCTTTGTTTTACCTTTACCTTACTACAACTGAGTCTTACTATGTATTTTCACATCACCCAATGGATAGCTATATAAATAAATCAATTATTACCTTGTCATGCTAATACCAAGCATGTTTCCTACAATTGTTCACACATGTCAACCACATGTTCCAAATAGCAATACAATCATATCTATCAATTTGAAATCAAACTTTACCAAGACCAAAAATCATGTTATAATCCATAGTCAACTCATAGGCATTATACATAATTCTACAACTATCACATACTTACACTCAAGTACGTATCAATTGTCTCAACACATATGTGTTAGTACGACCATCTTAAAAAAATATCATTTCTTCATGCAATCTTACAGACACATACTCATATCATGCAATTAATCAAACACTCTAACAAAATATAAAATACCATGTTAGATAAATCAACTAGATGACATAATAGACATGAAACACTCAAACACCAAATAGGTGACATAATCAAACAGTTAACCACCAAATATATGATATAAGCAAACTCGTACCTTAATGTATCTCAAGGGAGGCTATCTTGTCTGCAAAATCAAGCTATATTAGCATGATATAACTTCACGACATATCAACTCAAACATAAATAATATCATGATATCAATAATAGTAACTAACTAACATGTTCACATCCCATAAACATTTGTTGTTCATGCATATCAATCACATATACGACCAGTCTAGATTAGTATAACACAATATCACAAATATGTCAACTCATACATGAATGTCATAACCCTAACCATATTCATAGGCTGATCCAATTTAGCATGATACATATAACACCAATATCTTAGTTTCAATAACCCTAATCATCAAGTTAACTCACGTATAACAACAATAAGTTAACATATAACATAATCATCGGGGTAAATACAAGTTAACATATAACATATTCATCAATGACATATAACATAATCATCAAGCATACGGTCACAATGCATACAACCATAGGTTACTTTCATTTATGACTATCTGACTCATGTGCATATGACCACACTCATTCATTAGCATCTACCATGCATGTAACCACAACAACAATAAAATCACCAACATGTATATAACCCTAATGCATATAACAATCCATTAAATAACATACCTACATGCCAAATATACAATACTTGTATGATGATCTTCTCTTACCCCAAGGTCTAATGTCATAACCTCACTCTAATGATATGCATCTCCTGCTTTATCTCAGTCAACAGATTAGCATCATAACCTACCAATAACATCATGATGACCTAATTGCATACAATGACCTCATGCATGACAACCTTCATCATGACAATGCATGCATAACAACATATAGACACTAACATGCATAACAAAGTCATATACAAATGGCATGCATTCATGACAAGCACATCCCAACAACAACATCATCAACTCCTACAAAGAAACACAACTATAACAATGACCACTACCATGCATACATAACAAGCACATATACAACCTACATGCATGCATGACAAACACATTCTTCCCATCTAGTCCAAGTGATGAACCGTGCTATGATACCACTCTGTAGTATCAGATATCACCCAAAAATAACAGAAACTAGACACCAACCAAAGAGAACGAAACCCGCTCTTGTACCACTCTATGGTATGAAATATCACCCAAAGAGAATGCAACCCATTTCTCGTACCACTATGTGGTATCAAATATCACCCAAAGAGATCAAAACCCACTCTGATACCACTCGGATACCCCCTCCTCCCACATCTACCCAAGTAACCAACCAACCAGAGTAAACATGTGATGACAAGTTACTATGATACGATTCGAGTCCTTATGTGTCAGTTAGGAATTGGAATTGACGGAAACACACCACACATACCTTCCACATCATCAACATAACTCCTATGAGCCATCCCAACCACTTAGGTAACGAAACCCTGAGACCAACTGAATGTTTAGTGCATCAAACCATTGGGCACTCCCTTGATATGGACAAGGGTGTGTCTGGGAAGCTCCAAAAGCTTCCACAACAAGGGAAAGGGAGCTTCTAGGGACCATTTTTTCTAGTATTGTGCCTACGACTATGACATTTGTGCCACATTTTGAGGCCCAAAGCCCAGGTCACTACCCAGAACTCAGTGACACCTTCATAAATGAATTTACACAACATAACAAAGATATATTTGCAAAAACATTGACAAGGACTAGACTAGACCCTTACTAGCCATGACAGGAATTTCATCAAACATGTCACAAACATGAAAGCTACAGGTATTAACAATAGAAATGAGGATAGGGGACTCATACTTATATTTGAATGGCTAAGAAGCATTGATGCCTCAACACATTAGCTACAATTTCATCTATTAGGCCATAGATACATTGTTTATTCATTTACAGGTAAAAACATGATATGAGACAAATATCATGACAGTCATAAAACTAATTCATAACCAACATATAAACAACAGAGATGATAAGCATAGAAAAACCATATAAGCCACATAACAATAAGTATATTTACCCATCAATACCATAGGAAAGAGATTTTATTGCGACAGGAAAAATGTAACCAAGTCTGGGACTTCCACGTACCACCCAACCATAGACATGGCAGAGCCAAATCTCTCTTAAGCCAATCACCCCCGTATGATATTCTAAGCATGAATGTGGGATCTCATGGAACAAATCCCTCAAAAATGACTTAAGGCTTCAAGAGGCTAAACCACCTCAACCCTTAACCATAAATTC
The DNA here is from genome assembly GCA_000404065.3 of Pinus taeda. Taxonomy (NCBI): domain Eukaryota; kingdom Viridiplantae; phylum Streptophyta; class Pinopsida; order Pinales; family Pinaceae; genus Pinus; species Pinus taeda. The sequence goes on from APFE030129538.1 coordinate 54,843, forward strand.
CACCTCATGGTAAGACATCACTAACCATCACTATATCAGTCTCTACCAAGATATACAGGGCTAAAGAGTGTTTATTCCAACCAAGGCTTTAGGACTAGTAAATCAACCCACCAAGAGCTCCAGGTTGTTTTTCCAACCAACACTCCAAGACTGGTAACTCAACCCAAGTGGTTATAGGGCTCCAAAGCATTTGTCCAATGAAGGCTTCAAGAACTAGTAACTCAACCCACAGCTAAAGGAACATGACAACCAACCATAAAACAAAGAAATGAACCCACAACACCATGGTTATCCCAAAAATGGAAAGGTTAGGCACATCCACTTTCAATCTAGGCAATCCTCCATGCCAATGACAAGTCATGAGCAATAAACCACATGCATATGCTATGCATGCCAAAACTAGTGAGGAAAACATACATGCAACTCAGTACCTACAAGAAAAACCTGATGTAGCTACTGATCTTAATGTCCTCTTGCACTTTCCTAGTCTTCCTTTTCCTTCTTGATCCAAGCATCCAAGTATGCCACTCTCTCCAAGAGTGCTCCAAGAAAACTCAAGTGTCCAAGAGTATGAGTGTGAGAGAGAATAGAATAAGAGCTCCAAAACTGAACTAACAAAAATCTACACTGACTAATCTTGAGAAAAAGCTTGCCAACTCGTCCTCATAAGCCTTTTTATTAATGAGGCCTTTATTTTCTTCAATTTCAATTATTTTCCTTCATTTTCCTCCTCACATTCAACTTGTGACCTTTCACCTTTATTTTCTCCTATTTTAAATTATTTTCATAAATAAATGCCAAATAATGCCTCTTTTCCTTTTTCAAATGCCTTTTCCATTTCCTTTTCCAATTTCCTTTAGCCATAATAAACCAATAAACACCCACACTAGAATGTTTTTCCCACCATTCAGCTTGGAATATGTGTCCCATAATCTTGGTCTTATATTTTTTCACATGAATTTTTAACCAGGGCTATTACAACCATGTCCCACCAGGAAAAATAGGATTGATACCTTGCTTAAACTTGAGGAAGAGAGGTAAAAGGCTAGAGAAAAATTTTCCCAACATCAAGGATGAATTAAGAGATGGTTTGATAGGAAATCCACAGGGAGAAATGAGTTTAACATATGTGATCTTGTCCTGAAATGGGATAAAGTCCATGATGATAAATGTAAACATACCAAATTTCAAGCCTTGTGGATCAAACCTTTTCAAGTCAAAGAGAATCTTGGTTAACGTATCTATCTCCTCCAAACCTAGATGATTGGGATGAACCTCTTCTCATGAATGACCAAAATCTTAACCTCTATTTTACTTAGGAACTCTCATTGTTGCCTACTCACCCCTGTGTTATCCTCCACAATGTCCAAGGCTGAGAGTAATCGATGGACATAACCATAGACCAAGATTTCAATTTCGTAGCTAGCCTTACCAAACCAGAGAGGGTTCTCTCTGTGAGATCATGCCAAAGAATTGGCTAGAATATAAAAGGATTTTAGGCTAGATATGCTAGGTTCAAATAGGTCTTGAAGATTTAGGGTTTTAATGTTGGAGAAGGGATGAAAACCAGGTAACTAGGTCAAAGGATCAAAAGGGTAACAACAACAAAGATATAAAGGAGAAAGGTAGTAATAGTTTTGTGATGGTTTAGGGTTTGTCAGTGTAGTGTACTATTTAGAAGAAATAAGAGGTCTTAATGAGCATATATATCATGAATTCATTAAGCAAGAAATAAAATAACACATAATGATATTCCCATAAAAACAGAGCTTTATGAAAAGAATTATGCTTATAAACTTAAGTAAAAACCACTGAATAACTGATGAATGGAAAGAGAAGATGAATATCTTTCATATGAAACTATAACAGAGAAAATACAAGATCACAAACTCACTGCACATGAATTCCTAGATAATAGTTGCAACTGTTCCTTTGATTTCCTCAAAAAGCTCAAGCACTAGCTACAAGAGTTCTCTCCTGAAATGTCCAACCCCTCTCTATAACTAATAAAATGATACATATAGACCAAAATAAACAGTTTCCCCAGCCTCAGGGGTCAAATCCATGAGTGGTGGAACAGTTCCCATGAATATCTCAACCAACAACTGAGACTGAGAAGGTTGAATACAAACTCTTCATTTAGACTTTGACTTGAGTTTTTCTTCTTTAATGAGGCATAATTTTGTATAAAAAAATACTAATTACCCACTATAACATCACATTTATAGTAATATTCCTCAACTACATCATTCTTTTGACTTTTACCAAAGTCAAACTAGGAATTACAAAAAAATAAACAGTGAAAATTTTACAAAAGACTCATAAATTTCTAGGTGCACAGTGAGCTGTTGGAGGCCGTTTTTGAGTGCCTCGCTGAAGTCCAAATCCAAATCTCAATCCTATTCTAGAAATCTAGCAGAGTGTAGATGTCTTTAGAGTATTTTTCCACTCAAAATGACCCATTTTTGGATGAGATATGGAAATTTGTGTTGTTTCTTGATTAATGAGATGAATCATGTTATGGAAATCTAGGAGAGTGTACATGTATTTAGAGTATTTGTGCACTCAAAATGACCCATTTTTTTCTAAGATATGGCCTTTCTCCCAAGGTGTCTCTAGGTGTGCAGGGAAATGGAAAAAGAGGGGTAGAAAGGTGATTTTTGGCCTCTTTTTTGCAAATTTCTCAAAAATTGAGCCTTGGGCCAAGAAAGTGGGAAAATTGGTTTTGAGAGGGGGTCATAAGCTTTCCAAAAATTATGATTTTCCATCTTTTGGATCCATGAGGAAGAAGCACAGCGTGATCTCGTTGCACTCCAAGACAGAAATTGCCAAAAATTGCAAGTCTGCACCAAAACACAAAATTTTCTCCAAATCCTCCCAAAATTTGTCTGGAGATGCCTGATGAGGTATATTATACAACCATGGATGCATCTGCAAGAAAACATAACGTACCCTTATCCTCTTTTCTGATTAGGGTTTCATCTAGTTTTGCCTTCATTTGCTTGACTTTGACCATTAAAATCTGATTTCTTGTGTAGTAATGGATGGTCATTTTCCTTTGCAACTTGTTATCCCTGTTGGCATTGTCAAGGAGCTTCTCAAGGTGGAAATTGAATTTGTCGAGCCAAAACTCCATGTCCTCATTTATTTCCATGGTAATCCTCTCTTCAAAGGTCAATTCTTCCATTGGTGGCTTTTGCTCTCTTTCCCTCTGAAGTGCCTTCCTAAGACCAGTGTCCTTGGTATCTTCCTTGACACATGCCTTTCATGTTGTTCAATGTCCTCATGGTCCACCACTACCTTGCCCTTCATATCTTTTTTCTTGGCTTTGAATTTCTCTTTCTCCGTGACTAGTGTTTTTGCCTTAAGTTGACTATTTTCTTGCTCAAGGAATGAAATGATGGATTTGGCCCTTGCCAAATTGTCCTTGAGCTCCACAATCTGAGAATACTTCTCTTTGATGACTTGTTGTGTAGGGTTTGATTCTCATGTGCCTCCAAGTCAACTAGGTCATATTCATGCTCAATGGGCTACTCATCATGCAAAGAAACCTCATGATGTGATGGTGATCCCTGTTCTGCTAATGTAGTAGGCTTGGCCCCTTCCTCAATTTGAGTAGAAAACACAAGCCTTTTGCCTCTTTGATATGTCTTGGTCACCTCAGGCCTAGGTGCCTTGGAAACCTCATCATGTTTTCTTGATGACCCCACCTCCATGGGTTGTGCTGACATGGTTTGGTGCTGGCTTGGTGAAGTCGTTATATGCATTTTCAAGGTTGCCTCAATGAAGGTGTTCCCTGTCATGTTTTTCTCGTCAATTGATGGAATATTATAACCTTTATCAGGCTATGGTGAAATAGGCTAGGGTAAAACGATTTGGCTTTCAATTGCACCCTTTTATACATTTTGGTTAGGCTCTTATATAAGTAGTTGCACAAATTGAGAGACTTGGTGGCTGTAAAGTGCATGAGCAGCCTTACGTGGTATTGATATAACCTGGAAAATCTAACCTCACATGCGAAGAACTTCATGACCACCTTCATCAATGATGCATATCTCTCCAAAAAGTATCTGAATGGGAAAACGTGTGAGTGAGCTCCTTTGTATTGTGATTTCAAGTAGGGTTTGTACTCTTCTAGGTCTAGGTTCATGCCTTTGAACCATTTTTCACCATGGTTTGGTATGCATGTAGCTTGAGAAATGGCATCCATTGAAAACGTGAAGTCAGTCCCTGTAATGGTGATCTTGTCTTCCTTCAAGGTGAGGGAAAATATACTTGTGAGATGCTCATGGTAACCTACTTCTTGCACTTTTTGACAAAACCCTAAACAATTGACATTTTCAAAACATTTCATGAGAAATGGGGAGGAGGTGATTTCATTGCAATTAGAGGACTCAAACCTCAGTATATTTCCCCCCTTGTTGTACTTCCTCTTCTTTGATGGTGATGATTCAAGCTCCATACTTCAAACCCTAGGTGAAAGGAAAACAAAATAGTGAAATTTGCTACTGTGAGGGAATGAGGTGGCATGATGGACTTAGGAGTTTCCTAAATTTTTAAGGAAATTTAGGAGGTTAGGGGATGATGTCAGTGAGTATGGGAAAAAGGAATTTTTAGAAGTGAGTGAAGGGAGGGGGCAAAAAAGGCCAAAACACAGGCCTACTCTAGAAAGAGATAGGGTAGACTAGGGTTTAGAGGAAAATTAGGGGATAAGGCTTCGTGATGGATGGAGATGGTGTATTAGCTGGAAATAGAGGTGTAGAGACAAGGAATCTAGGGTTTAGGGCAGAAATTCATCATTTGGAGATCAAAACCATGAAAATCATGTAAACCCTAGGAGAAGAAGTATTTGATCAATTTCTTGACATATGAGGCAAAGGAGGGCATGAAAATGATTAAACTTACTTGTTATAGAGCCGGGAGTATGAAATGACTGAAGAGCAGCTTTGAAAAATGGATTTTGGTGGTCCAACACGAATTTTGGACAACTATGCCACATGCTTAGCGAAAGCCTCCTATGCGCAATGCGTTGTCCAGGTGCATAGCATGGACTCTCTCTGCGCAACAAGGGCCAATTTTTGCCAATGAGGGCTATGTAATCACATTATTTTGCAAAGGAGAGGGGGAAGTTCAATTATAGGATGGTAGACAAGTGCAAATAAGTGTGAATGATCTCCTCCATGTGGTTTTATAATTTGATTCTGGTGTCTAAGTGATTAATGAGGTAGGGTGGAAGATCTCACCGATTCACTTTCTTTTTTATTTTTGTAGCCTTAGGACCTCTTATTGTAACTTTAGAACCTCAGGAACATTATTACATATAGAAACATAAATTATATTTGAAATCAAGTGTTATTGATCAAATTTACCTATTACCACTCCTCATTTGCCGGATTTATACATGAAATCATTGATTTTGTGACCTTAATCCTAATGACGTAATGGTGACACTGACCTGAATAGAGACCATGATGATGTGACTGAAGTGATGTTAATGATGTTTTCATGATGGTAGACTCAACTGAGTGATGAAAGTGACCGGCATATGAAATTCTTGAGAGAGTGGAAATAGCCCTAGACACACTAGCCAATGACCAAATTTTTATTGAAAAGATATTTGAAACCATACAAATTTGACCTAAGACCTTAGTAAAAAACTTTGTAAGAGCGCATTTTATCAATGATAACTGACATGACTGACAGGCACTAACACCATGTACATATCTTTCTTTTGCTTTTAATGTTTTCAGTTTTGCATCCCATTAATTTCACGTCTTTTCTTCATGCTTTCTTCTCTTTAGTGGTCACTTATTTATAAATAAAAGGATTTACATCTAAATAAATAGTTCCAAGACATTAATCAAATGTATCCCATAAATTTTTGGTAGTTATTATACCAAAAACTGAATTGTTCACCTCTTGTCTATGTTTGGTCTTGGCAATGTTTAAGCCAAGTCCTTGTGGGAATTTAAGATCTAGGTTAGATGGTGAACCCTAATTATCCAAAACACTCATACATTTGTAGCGAGATCCTTTCTTTTGAATTTTCTTCAAGGTTCAAATTTTGTATTTAGACCTAGTGACTTGAGAGGGAGAAGGAGAAAACCTGTATTGGGAAACTCTTTTGGGAAGAATAAATGAAGTCTCTAAAAACAAGAAACAACCTTTCTTCAGCATGAAATAACTTGGGACCCCTCATTTTCCTTGGAAAAATAAATGACTAATAAATGATACCAATGTGAACATACACATAATTAAATTGAATAAAAGGGTAAAGGATTTAGAAAGGCTTCCTATGCATATAAGTGATGCAGATGACTTTGCTAAGGTATTGAATAAGCATGCTGGAAGTGAAGTAACGTTAGTGATTTCTTGAAGTGACTCTGCTGGAGTACTGAATAGGCCCATTGGTAGTGGAGAAACACTAGAGACCTCCTAAAAATCTAAAAAATTATATGTCACATGCATTATTACTTGGACCCCTGTTGAAGACATTTGTGTTGTTGATTGATTAATGAGATGTTTCAAGAAATAAAAATAAAAGTAATGAGGTGATTGTCATCAATATCAAAGGTGACTCGTGACATTAGTGGGACTCGTGATATGGAAAAAACACTTCCACGAGTTTTGACTTCATTTTAAATAAAGATCCAATGGAGACTCTGAGGTTCTACCAGTGTACCACCAATTGTTGTAGCAGCTACAAAACACCTAAAATTCATCCCATTTAAAAATTATAGATACCCCTATACTAAACCCTCTTTCAACCTTTTCCTATTTTCTTCTATGTTTCATGCCCCTTTGCATCTACAAGGTCTCTTTGGGACTTAGGAAAATTACACCTTGAAAAGAATAAAGCAAGGTTTTCTCTATAAGCCACTAGTCGCATTGGTGAATTTCGTCTAACCCTTCAATATGTGACTTGTCACCCAATTTTTATTAGTTGCACACAACCCCTTATCACACTAGTCACATGATTGCACCCAAATTGTTCATACTTTGTGTGAGTCGATTGACCTTGTGTCCTCTACCTCGGTTAGCTGTGTGCAATCTCATGTTGCACCTTAGCTATATTATAGTCGCATACACACTTAAATCATGCTCCATTCATGCAGCCATGCTCCTGGTGCCATTTTGAGACCTTTCATGTTTTCATCATGTGATTTCCATCGAGGAAGGTCACATGTGAGCATTTATTTAGCGCAACATATCTCTGTGAACTCCATCCAATACTAGTCACGTGTGACCATATCCACGCACATCGACCCTTTGTGACCCTCTTCCTGCATGTGTGACCTTTTATATATATCATTCCCCTTTCCACTTAACTCCATTTCATTACCACTCTGTAAACCAAATGAGGCAAGCGCCCACTAGCCAATGACCTTACAACCACCAAGTAAGTGGCTCTATGTTTCCCTTACAATCATTATTTCCACCAAGCCACCTAGATGCCCTCCTCAAACCATGGCTCTATAAATTCCTACCAGGATCCTCCTCATAGCTCCCAAAACAACTCGAGAGGTGACATAAAACCCTCTCTATTGCCTCGCCTTACTCCTCACCTCATCGCCTAACCAATCTACTCATATCCACGTCCAACCTCACATCCTCTCAATTTCTTAGTGTCCCACCTCATTCCTTGAATGACGTGCCCTAACGTTGCTTCCCTCCTTTGATTAATTTCCAAACCCATTGCCCCTTTTCCAACATTTATGGTTTTCCCTCCACCTAGTTTTCTTTAAGGTTGAAACACGAGCTAAAATGACCAAGCTCAAACTTGGCTTGTATTTCTCATTGCCCTAGGTCACAATCTGAGGACAATCCACAAGTCACAACTCATACTTGATCGCCAGCTTGCCTTCAACCATCTTCGTCTCCCTTGAAATCCACAATGATCTTTCTTATTTTGACTACACCATCTCTCTTTCAAAGTAGCAAGGTCGTAATCTACAACTCTTACAAATATGTTACCTGTCGCATAATGTGACCATGCAACCCTTCATCCCTCACCTTCATTCTCATTGTCACAGAATCACATTAGATTATGTCAACTCTGAATTCATCCAACTTGAATTTGTGACCAACGACCTCCTCTATTTTTCAAGTTGCTTAAACTTCCCTTAATCCCACAGTTGCACCAATAGCGCCAGTCTCCCTTTTGACTTACTCACTAGTGTGACCATGTAACCTACTAAAGTGTGACTTGTCCTCGTGATACAGGTTCGACCTATCTCTTTATTGATATTGGAATCTTCTTCATTGATTCAAATTTCAACCAAGTAACCCACTTATATTTTGTGTCTATGACTCCATTGTGATATTTTTTGTGTTTAGTGATTTTGTTCATGTTAACCTCTTTGTCTTTGGATCACATTTTTGAAATGCCAAGTGATGTTGATATGGATTGCATCAATACTTCATTCGTCTCTGGAGAGATGGCACCATTGGTGTTCAAGAGTTCTCATAGGGGTTTGCACAGGAGTTTAGCTAGAACAGAAAGAAACACAAGAGTCATGCACAACCCACCTACTCTTTCGATTTACAGAGACACTTCCTACAATATGAATAAGAAAACAAAGTTAACTTGGGGGAGTGTGACATCAGTATTAAATTGTAATTATTCTCCCTTTGTTGTTTTAATTTTCAGAGTTATATGGGATTTCTTGATTGGAAATCATCCCAATGTGATTGTCTGTGTAATCCATTAATGTGTTGAGTAGATCAAGCTTGCTTGATTTCCTATTACAAACAACGTAACATATAATGGTGAGAGAAATATTTCTATTTTTGTTATGAATTCTATTATCTAAGTCTTGTTCTGATATTGTGAATTGTTCTTTTAATAACTAGCTTCCCTTCTCTTAACATTTGTGGGAAGAGAAAGGAGTTGCAAGGTGACTAAGGCAGGTCATCTCTCTCTTCTAAGCAAAGGGAATATGTGGTGATTGTTTTAGTAGGTTGTAGAGCATCGAATCCCTTTTCAACATAAATGAGGAAATGCTGCAATGATTTGAACTGGTTGAGGTTCTAGCTCTAGTTTCATCTTTGGGTTTATATGGTTACCAGATGAGGTTCAGTCAAAGTCCTTGATTTATATTTTAACATAAATTTTGTTGTCAATTGTAGTCAGATTTTTCCATCAAGGGTCAATGTACTATCACTTCATGGTTTTACCCAAGCTTTATGGTTTTGTAACAACAAATTTGGATCAAGGGAAATATGGATCAAAAGTAGTTTTCTAGATCAAGGTAGATATTTTTGAATGAGAGTAGTATCCAGATTAAAAGGAGCATCTAGATTGGGAAAGGTATCTAGATCTTTAAATCAAAACTCTTTAGAGAGGATCAAATTTAATCTGGAGAGAGTAAGAGTATATGGATTAGAGTGAACATCAAGATAAAAGTCTATAATCAAAACTAATAGGTATTCAAGGTATACCCCACCATAACTCATAAGTAAGAGTGGACCCCAAATTGTAGTTGATCTCTTGATTTCAAATTATTTAGTGTGGACATAAAAAAATGGGAAATATCTTAAAATTTTCCTTCTTTATAAGAACATAGCAACGCCATTCATTTCTCTTTTCACACAAGTTCATGATGTTTTGATAAATAGCCTACATGGACAAGAAAATATTTTATTTCTTTTTTTTTTATGTCCATTTTATCAACATGTTGTTCAAAATAATTCTTATTTTCACATGTATAAACAATTACCTCCTCCATTTTAGCTATTTTCCCTTGTGTGTGTTTTTAAAACACTCCAACGTTTATATGAAACATGATTTTAAACATTGCTTTATTTTGCTTATTCCCCTACTCATATTACATTGGGAAATTTTCATATGTTATATATGCAATTACATTCTCCGTAGAAGGCGACCTCATCACACACACATATTGACATACCAAGAGTAGAAAGAGGGGGAGGAGAGAAAATATCCTTCTAAGACAAGAATTTGGAGGTACAAGGATAAATGGAGAAAGAAGAAAAAGCATCATTCTACATGGTTGGCCCTATTAGACCTCCTGATCTGACATGAGTTACTTGTTTTTTCATGATCCTTTTACTTTACATGGACATATTTCAAACTACTATCATGCTTTTGAGAAGCATATTATATTTTGACTATGCTCTATATTGTTTATGACATTATTATCAATGGGAGACACAAAGGTCATTTCACATGCTTGTTTATACATGATGGTATATATTGGGATGCTTCACATGCATGATTTCTATGGAGATGATATTTCTTGATGATGTCGCTTCCTTGAGTGATGGTGCATGTGAGAGATAATACAAAGACATACTCTTCATATTTTGTCTCCCTTGTATTTTTTTGATATGTAGACTCATCCATATTTGTTTCATGTGCATGATGTTATCTTTTTCCTTTCCCTCGAGAACACTAGTAAGAAAAATGTACCAAATTATGACAATTGTAACACCTAAACTTAGATTCATCCTTCCTATGATATGGAATTGATCTTCTAATTTTCTTCAGATTTTTGTTTCTTCCTTCTTTTCCTTTCTTCATATGACCAACAAGAGCTTGATTTTCTTCATAGTCTGTCTTTTTTCCGTTGGATATTAGTCTTGATTCCATTTTAGCACAATTTTTCCATATCTTATCAAATTTAGGTTATTTCCTTCTTGCACAAATGGATCCCAAGAAGAAGGGAAAACATTTAGAGTTGTAGTCACAACCTTTGCATCGTCCACTGAATCGCTAATAGTTGCTAGCTGATTCTTGATCTAAGAAATCCTCATGAATTAGGTAGAAACCAAATCTGATTTGTTCATATCGACATTTTTGAGTTGATGCCTAGAGTTACCTTCCTATTTGTATTCTCAATTTCATATAATCTTGATAAGGCATCAAACTTTTCCTTTGGTTTCTTCAATTCTAATACATGAGAAATTAAGTGGTCTTTGATTGACTCTGACAAGATCCTCTTGGCCTTGATCATATCCTTGTTATGCTTTGCCTTGGCATCTTCCTCTTCCAACTCTTGGAGGCCTTCATTGACATAATCCAAGAGTTAATTCTCTTATCGGATGAAAAGTATTTATTCTTCCATGATAAGAAATTGCCTACTTCATCTATCCTATATTCTACTCTGAGATTGGACACCATCTTGTAAATGAAAAATCAAAGCAACTTATTTTCAACTATGGAGTAGTGTTTTTCTTAACATGCACTTCATTTTAAGAAAGCCTTTCATTTTGTTTTATATGTTAGGAAATATCATGGACCAATGGTTTACCAAAACCCTGGATTTATAAAGCACCTGTTATCACCCCAAGAAACTCTCCTAGGTTGTATCTCAGAGATGCTCAGGAACATTACAAACTCAACTTAATGTTGGAAATGGATGAATGGAAGGAATGATGCTTGTTCAAGCCAGATAACCACTTCTACTTTTCTTGACTCCAGACATGCGTGAACACCCCCAGACTAGAAGGCTTTATACCACCAATTACTCACAGTTTAAGGACTGGGTGAATATGGAGAATACTCACTACACCAGCAAATGCACAAGACCTTATGATGGCCAGTTGCAACCAGTAAAGAGGTGTGAAAATCTAATTCCCTAATGCACAGACTGGATAACAACTCTCTGGTATTAGGTGAGAAGAAACCTGAATAAAACTTTCACTAATACAGATAAGATTTTTAACACAGAGGTAGGATGACAGCTCCTCTACTGCTAAACATCAAGAGTTCGAGAAAATTACATAACATGCATAGCCTAGAACAGAAAAGGAATAGAAAGTGGGAAATTAACAACAAAATAAGCTTGTATTAGCTGAAAATGAAGACGAGACGCTCCAAGTATCAAAGCAGTTACAGTCTCTAGAAGTTGAACCTTACATCAAAACAACAACCATCAACCCTGATTACATCTTGTTTTTGGGTATATGTAGAGTTTGAATACAAAGGCACTTGGGCACTCTAAGTGTGGAGGGGTCATAATTGACAACCAACCACTTTAACTACTTGATGGAGTCTCTGGCACAATCTGCCTACTTCAGTGAACGAATTTGATCTTCTCGGGTGCTCTGTTGTCCTTCTCGGGTAGGTGGAGTGTCATATGGATGAAATTCCATAACTGTTAAATGCATTTATCTGCTCGAGGCTTGTCCTTTTCCTTCTCGACCATCCTCCCTGTTGAATGTGGTTGTTGAGGAGCTACTGCGCCGAGTACTGGATACTGGCCACCTTCGTCCTTTCGGGAGTATGGAATGGTTAAGGTATGTGGACTACACAGTGGGTGGAAAATTTGGATGGCGGAGTGAAACTGGCCGTTAGATTATGTGGATGGATGTTGGGAATTGCTTGGCGAGGAGTCTCGGGAGGTATCGAAGCGGAGTGGATGGAGGCCATTAGATCTCGAGCGGACAGATCCAACGGTCATCAGGCGTTGAAGATGTGCATAGGTTATTGGGGAGGAAAAGCGGTTTCGGCGGCAGGCGGTATTTATCGCACCACTTTTGGTCGATGAGCGGTAAAGGTACAAGGGCATGCGATCTCATTCAATGCATGATGCGCGGTGGTCGGAACGGGCGGAAACCACTTTTGGTCATGAGTTATCGTGCTGTCATTTTGCGGGCGCAGGGAGAGCGAACGTCGTCCGATCGCGGTCGAGATGATCGGACGGTGTGGATTTGATTGCATAGGCTTATGTCGGATGTGACGAGGAAAGAGTTTGTAAATGTGCATGATCATGTGAACATAGTTATATGATGGTTTAAGCTCCGCTCTCGGAGTTAAGAGAAACAGTTCTTTTATGTGGTTATTAACGATAGACCTAGGAAATGGAAGTGAAACGAGGGTGAGTGAGGTGAAGGGAAGGGCAAGCCTAGCTGGTATAGGCCTCTTCTGAGCAAACCAAGAACCAAACTAACTCTGGCTCCTTGAATATCAGCAACATGAAGCAGAGCTAACATTGGCTCCTTCCGGGGATGATATCCACACTTTGAGGTCTCAAGAACTTTCAGATCAATGTATTTCCTGTGAAAACCCATTACCAAAATTCCCTAGTGTTCTATTGGGCATGGAGTCTAAATGAGTCTATGCTAAAACTGGTAAAATAACATATTCACAACTTTAAGGCCCAAAGACCTTAAACAACATAAATTTTCAGAAACCGCCCATTAACTGGGCCATCAAAAACTATTTCTCCTCCCATACTTTGCAGTATGAAGGTATTATTCCCTTGGACCTGAGAAATGATAAAAGGCCCTATCCAGAAAGCATCGAAATTCCCATGGTTGCCTTTCTTTTCTTTCAATGTGTCCCACATCGGAACCAGGTCTCCAACCTAAAAATTACCTATCTTTGTCCTTCTATCAAACTCTTCCTTGATCTTTTTCTGATGTGCCATGGACTTCACAACCAACTATTCTCTGATCTGAGGTACCTCGGCTAAATCAGTGATTATTTTTGCCATATCTTTTTCCTCATTCTACTCTGCTTGCAAGAACTTTGCCACAAGGAGGGTTAACTGAATAGAGAATACAACTTTAGTGCCATATACCAACCTAAATGGAGAATTCCTTGTGGATTTCTTGGTAGTCACTCTGTCAGCCCAAAGTGCATATCTAAGCTTACAATCTGAATTCTTTTTGTTGTCTCCCAGCAGTTTTTTAATTATCCTTATAAGGCTTTTGTTTGAAGATTCTACTAGACCATTGCCTTGAGGGTAATATGATGTGGAATGAACTAGTCTAATGCCCATTGAGTCACGCATATCCACCAATTCTTTTGCCTTAAAAGCTGCTGCATTGTCTGTGACTAATTTCTGTGGATAGCCAAATCTAGTGAAGATGTTCTCTATTAAAAATTTCATGACCACCTGATGATCAACCTTTCTAGTAGGGATTGCTTCGATCCACTTAGTGAAGTAATCTGTGGCTACTAGGATCGATCTATGTTGGCCACTGGAATGTGGATTGATTTCTCCAATGAAATCCAAGCCCCACTACTGAAAAGGGCCACTAGCATGTATGGGCTTTAAGGGCAGGGACTTCAATTGCTCCTTCCCTTCAAATCTTTTTCACCTGTCGCAAGATTTAACAAATGAAAACACATCAAAAAATAGGGTGGGCCAATAGTACCCAACTCTAAGGATCTTGTGGGCTGTAGTCTTCCAATAGTGATGTCCTCCGCATATTCTAGAATGAAACTATTGCATAACTTCTATAGATTTTTCTTTGTCCAGAAACCTCAAAAGAATTCCAAAGGGGTCCCTCCAGTAGAGCAGATTTTCATGAATGTAATATTTAGCTGCCCTGAGCTTAATAGTTATGGCTTGGCTTGAACTAAGGCCTGGAGGGACTTCAATTGCTCCTTCCCTTCAAATCTTTTTCACCTGTCGCAAGATTTAACAAATGAAAACACATCAAAAAATAGGGTGGGCCAATAGTACCCAACTCTAAGGATCTTGTGGGCTGTAGTCTTCCAATAGTGATGTCCTCCGTATATTCTAGAATGAAACTGTTGCATAACTTCTATAGATTTTTCTTTGTCCAGAAACCTCAAAAGAATTCCAAAGGGGTCCCTCCAGTAGAGCAGATTTTCATGAATGTAATATTTAGCTGCCCTGAGCTTAATAGTTCTGGCTTGGCTTGAACTAAGGCCTGGAGGGACTTCTAGTTTCAATAGGAATTTAGCTATGGCAGAGTACCAATCACAAGAAGCTAGCTTTTCTGCCAATGACTGATTTTTTTCTAGTTCAAATGTTCCTTCTGTTGCCCGAACATTTTCTAAAACCACGCTTATAAAATCCATGTCCAACATTCTGCAACCTTTTTCAGCCATTAATCTGGCAAGACCCTGGCCTCTGACAAGCTTAGTGGGCTTCAATCCTATATTAAATTCAATAATATTCACGATCCATTTAGCCCTTCTTCCATCAACATCAGGGTGTGTTAGGACATCTTTTATTGAAGCAAAGAGTACATATGCAATTATCTTAGAATGCAGAATGTAGATTCTAAAATCTTTCAAGGACTTGATAAGAGCATATGCTTGTTTTTCAATGATATCATACCTCATTTCAGCATCCCTCAATGTTTTGCTGAAAAATGCCACTAGATGCTTCGAAGCTTCCTCATCTGCGTGCAATAAAACTGTTGCAAGGGTGTCTTCTGAGGCAAATGAAAACATGTGGAACTCCTTGCTATAATCTGGACTGATTAAAGTTGGAGCTTCCATAATAGCTTTCTTAATGGATTCAAAGGATCTTCTTGCTAAATCAATCCATTTGATCTCTGACCCCTTTCTCAACATGGTGGTAATATGCTTTACTAGTTCTACAAAATTTGGGATAAACCTCCTTGCAAATTTTATTTTTCCCAAAAAGGACAGGATATCTTTCTTTGATCTCGGGACAGACAAGGTTTGTATTGATTTTACTCTTTCTGGGTCAATTTGAACACCTGTAGTAGAGACAACATGTCCTAAGAAATTTCCTTCTTTTAAAGCAAATTGTGACTTTTTAGGATTGACTAAAATCCCAAACCTTCTGCACTTCAAGAACACTTTCTTCAAATGCTGAAAATGGTCATGGTGGTTGCTGGAGTATACAGTTATATCATCTAGGTAGATGAGGACAAACTTATCCCTCTCTCCAACAAATGATATATCCATAGCTCTCTGAAAGGTGGCTCCATCATTCATCAGCCCAAAAGGAATCTTGGAATACATAAAGGTGCCCTTAGGAGTGGTGAATGTAGTCTTCTCTTGGTCATCTGGATGTACGACGACCTAATTATACCCTGAAAATCCATCCAGGAAAGACATCACTTTGGATCCTAAGACCTTCTGCAGCAAATGCTCTATCTTGGGTAGAGGGTAGTTGTCTTTCTTAAAGCTTTTATTTAAGTTTCTGAAATCAACGCAGAGCTTGATTTCTCCACTTTTCTTCCTTACTACTACCAAATTGGCTACCCATTTTGAATATCTGAGGGGGACTATAATTTTGGCAGCCAGTAATTTCTTGATTTCTTTTTCAATAAGTGGAAGGAGTAAAGGATTTATTGGTCTCAGCTTCTGTTTGAAAGGGATGGTGTCTTTCTCTAAAAGAATTTTATGCTGGATGATCTTTTTGTCATATGTTTTCAGGTCACTATATTCCCAGGAAAAGACATCAGCAAATTGCTTCATTAAATTGCAGTATTCAGCACTTTGGGCAACAGATAGATGGATGGACAGATTTACATATCTTGAATGATCTGGACTCCCTATGTTATGCTTACAGACTGCAAGTTGGTCTTCTTTTTGGGCAACCTTATAAGGAACATCATTTTGGTCAAACAACTTTTCTAGAGAAACTAAACCCTTACGTATCTGATTGCAGGGCAGGTGGACAATGTTATCTTTACCAATTTTGCTTCTAAACTGGGATTGGGAATTTTCTTCCAAGGCTTCATTCTCTTGGTCAATTCGCATTTTAGATAGCTCATCAATGACTTGCAGAAACCTATTCACTTCATCATCATCTTCAAAAACTTTCCAATGCTGGATATTGTCAGGCAAGGATGGTCTATATTTCATTTGGACTTCATAAACTAGTCTGGGAGGCATGGGAGGGATAAACATGCTAGCAGACATAGCAAGGGAATCAGAAAGATGATTTTTTATTCTAAGGATAAATGAGATACAAAAATTATCAAAAGAATCTTTAGGTCTCCATACCTCATCTCTGTATGCTTTCAGCCTTGGGTGCTTTGCTTGAAATGTTTTGTTCACTTGCTGAATGATAAGATCAGCACCTCCAAACACCTTTATGTTTCTGATCCCTCTGCCTTTTGTTGCATTAAGACCCAATATCAGAGCCTCATGGTCTGCTATATTTTTTGTGACTTGGAAAGCCAACTTAAAAGACAGATGCGTGCTTTCTTGTTTTGTGGATATCAGCACCATCCCTGCTCCTGCAGTCTCCCTAGAACATGCTCCATCAAAGAACATCTCCAAAACCTGACTTCCTTGCTCTTCCTTGGCCTAGATTATTGGTTTCTTGATCTGCATTGAGGCCTTCTGAGCTTCTTCTCTTTGGAGTATACATGCTCCAAAGTCAGTGTCCATATCATAGATAGGATGATTCGAAGGGTTCTTCTCATCACTGATGATGAAGGCCAGTTGTGCTTCTCTGTACAACCTCCAACTTTCCCCTCCGAAAACTGGGACAGTGGCATAAGATAAATCATTTTGTAGTGTCCCACCTAGTCTCTTAATCCACCCTCTAGACAACAGCATGCCAAACTTGGGAGGGACATCTACTACCACAATGTCCATCATCATACTCTTCAAGGGTAGCTAAGTTAGGGTAGTGGCTACATCTTTGATTGATCCTAAGCATTTCACCTTCCTTGAATCAAATGAGAATAAATCATGATATGGTCTAGTGATATCAAGGCCTAACTCTTCCATGACAGCTTTAGGCATCAGATGCACAAGACCTTATGATGGACAGCTGCAACCAGTAAAGAGGTGTGCAAATCTAATTCCCTAATGCACAGAGAGGATAACAACTCTCTGGTATTAGGTGAGAAGAAACCTGAATAAAACTTTCACTAATACAGATAAGATTTTTAACACAGAGGTAGGATGACAGCTCTTCTAATGCTAAACATCAAGAGTTCAAGAAAACTACATAACAGGCATAGCCTAGAACAGAAAAGGAATAGAAAGTGGGAAATTAACAGCAAAATAAGTTTGTATTAGCTGAAAATGAAGACGAGACGCTCCAAGAATAAAAGCAGTTACAGTCTCTAGAAGTTGAACCTTACATCAAAACAACAACCATCAACCCTGATTACATCTTGTTTTTGGGTATATATAGAGTTTGAATACAAAGGCACTTGGGCACTCTAAGTGTGGAGGGGTCATAATTGACAACCAAACACTTTAACTACTTGATGGAGTCTCTGGCACAATCTGCCTGCTTCAGTGAACAAATTTGATCTTCTCGGGTGCTCTGTTGTCCTTCTCGGGTAGGTGGAGTGTCATATGGATGAAATTCCATAACTGTTAAATGCATTTATCTGCTTGAGGCTTGTCATTTTCCTTCTCGGCCATCCTCCCTGTTGAATGTGGTTGTTGAGGAGCTACTGCGGCGAGTACTGGATACTGGCCACCTTCGTCCTTTCGGGAGTATGGAATGGTTAAGGTATGTGGACTGCACAGTGGGTGGAAAAGTTGGATGGCGGAGTGAAACTGGCCGTTAGATTGGGTGGATGGATGTTGGGAATTGCTTGGTGAGGAGTATCGGGAGGTATGGAAGCGGAGTGGATGGAGGCCATTAGATCTCGAGCGGACAGATCCAACGGTCATCAGGCGTTGAAGATGTGCAGAGGTAATTGGGGAGGAAAAGCGGTTTCGGCAGCGGGCGGTATTTATCGCACCACTTTTGGTCGATGAGCGGTAAAGGTACAAGGGCGTGTGATCTCATTCAATGCATGATGCGTGGTGGTCGGAACGGGCGGAAACCACTTTTGGTCATGATTTATCGTGCTGTCAATTTGAGGGCGCAGGGAGAGCGAACGTCGTCCGATCGCGGCCGAGATGGTCGGACGGTGCGGATTTGATTGCACAGGCTTATGTCGGATGTGACGAGGAAAGAGTTTGTAAATGTGCATGATCATGTGAACATAGTTATATGATGGTTTAAGCTCCGCTCTCGGGGTTAAGAGAAACAGTTCCTTTATGTGGTTTTTAACGATAGACCTAGGAAATGGAAGTGAAACGAGGGTGAGTGAGGTGAAGGGAAGGGCAAGCCTAGCTAGTATAGGCCTCTTATGAGAAAACCGAGAACCAAACTAACTCTGGCTCCTTGAATATCAGCAACATGAAGCAGAGCTAACACTGGCTCCTTCCGGGGATGCTATCCACCCTTTGAGGTCTCAATAACTTTCAGATCAATGTCTTTCCTGTGAAAACCAATTACCAAAATTCCCTAGTGTTCTATTGGGCATGGAGTCTAAATGAGTCTATGCTAAAACTGGTAAAATAACATATTCACAACTTTAAGGCCCAAAGACCTTAAACAACATAAATTTTCAGAAACCGCCCATTTACTGGGCCATCAAAAACTATTTCTCCTCCCATACTTTGCAGTATGAAGGTATTGTTCCCTTGGACCTGAGAAATGATAAAAGGCCCTATCTAGAAAGCATCGAACTTCCCATGGTTGCCTTTCTTTTCTTTCAATGTGTCCCACATCGGAACCAGGTCTCCAACCTAAAAATTACCTATTTTTGTCCTTCTATCAAAAGATTCCTTGATCTTTCTCTGATGTGCCACGGACTTCACAACCAACTATTCTCTGATCTGAGGTACCTCGGCTAAATCAGTGATTCTTTTTGCCATATCTTTTTCCTCATTCTACTCTGCTTGCAAGAACTTTGCCACAAGGAGGGTTAACTGAATATGGAATACAACTTTAGTGCCATATACCAACCTGAATGGAGAATTACTTGTGGATTTCTTGGTAGTCACTCTGTCAACCCAAAGTGCATATCTAAGCTTACAATCTGAATTCTTCTTGTTGTCTCCCAGCATTTTTTTAATTATCCTTATAAGGCTTTTGTTTGAAGATTCTGCTAGACCATTGCCTTGAGGGTAATATGATGTGGAATGAACTAGTTTAATGCCCATTGAGTCACTCATATCCACCAATTCGTTTGACTTAAAAGCTGCTGCATTGTCTGTGACTAATTTTCGTGGACAGCCAAATCTAGTGAAGATGTTCTCTATTAAAAATTTCATGACCACCTGATGATCAACCTTTCTAGTAGGGATTGCTTCGATCCACTTAGTGAAGTAATCTGTGGCTACTAGGATCCATCTATGTTGGCCACTGGAATGTGGATTGATTTCTCCAATGAAATCCAAGCCCCACTACTGAAAAGGGCCACTAGCATGTATGGGCTTTAAGGGCAGGGACTTCAATTTCTCCTTCCCTTCAAATCTTTGGCACCTGTCGCAAGATTTAACAAACGAAAACACATCAAAAAATAGGGTGGGACAATAGTACCCAACTCTAAGGATCTTGTGGGCTGTAGTCTTCCAGTAGTGATTTCCTATGCATATGCTAGAATGAAACTGTTGCATAACTTCTATAGATTTTTCTTTGTCCAGAAACCTCAAAAGAATTCCAAAGGGGTCCATCCAGTAGAGCAGATTTTCATGAATGTAATATTTAGCTGCCCTGAGCTTAATAGTTCTGGCTTGGCTTGAACTAAGGCCTGGAGGGACTTCTAGTTTCAATAGGAATTGAGCTATGGCAGCCTACCAATCACAAGAAGCTAGCTTTTCTGCCAATGACTGATTTTTTTCTAGTTCAAATGTTCCTTCTGTTGCCCGAACATTTTCTAAAATCACGCTTATAAAATCCATGTCCAACATTCTGCAACTTTTTTCAGCCATTAATCTGGCAAGACCCTGACCTCTGACAAGCTTAGTGGGCTTCAATCCTATATTAAATTCAATAAGCTTCACGATCCATTTAGCTCTTCTTCCATCAACATCAGGCTGTGTTAGGACATCTTTTATTGAAGCAGAGAGTACATATGCAATTATCTTAGAATGCAGAATGTAGATTCTAAAATCTTTCAAGGACTTGATAAGAGCATATGCTTGTTTTTCAATGATATCATACCTCATTTCAGCATCCCTCAATGTTTTGCTGAAAAATGCCACTAGATGCTCCGAACCTTCCTCATCTGCCTGCAATAAAACTGCTGCAAGGGTGTCTTCTGAGGCAAATGAAAACATGTGGAACTCCTTGCTATAATCTGGACTGATTAAAGTTGGAGCTTCCATAATAGCTTTCTTAATGGATTCAAAGGATCTTCTTGCTAAATCAATCCATTTGATCTCTGACCCCTTTCTCAACATGGTGGTAATATGCTTTACTAGTTCTACAAAATTTGGGATAAACCTCCTTGCAAATTTTATTTTTCCCAAAAAGGACAGGATATCTTTCTTTGATCTCAGGACAGACAAGGTTTGTATTGATTTTACTCTTTCTGGGTCAATTTGAACACCTGTAGTAGAGACAACATGTCCGAACAACTTTCCTTCTTTTAAAGCAAACTGTGACTTTTTAGGATTGACTAAAATCCCAAACCTTCTACACTTCAAGAACACTTTCTTCAAATGTTGCAAATGGTCATGGTGGTTGCTGGAGTATACAGTTATATCATCTAGGTAGATGAGGACAAACTTATCCCTCTCTCCAACAAATGACATATCCATAGCTCTCTCAAAGGTGGCTCCAGCATTCATCAGCCCAAAAGGAATCTTGGAATACATAAAGATGCCCCAAGGAGTGGTGAATGTAGTCTTCTCTTGGTCATCTGGATGTACGGCGACCTAATTATACCTTGAAAATCCATCCAGGAAAGACATCACTTTGGATCCTAAGACCTTCTGCAGCAAATGCTCTATCTTGGGTAGAGGGTAGTTGTCTTTCTTAAAGCATTTATTTAAGTTTCTGAAATCAACGCAGAGCTTGATTTCTCCACTTTTCTTCCTTACTACTACCAAATTGGCTATCCATTTTGAATATCTGAGGGGGACTATAATTTTGGCAGCCAGTAATTTCTTGATTTCTTTTTCAATAAGTGGAAGGAGTAAAGGATTTATTGGTCTCAGCTTCTGTTTGAAAGGGATGGTGTCTTTCTCTAAAAGAATTTTATGCTGCATGATCTTTTTGTCATATGTTTTCAGGTCACTATATTCCCAGGAAAAGACATCATTAAATTGCTTCATTAAATTGCAGTATTCAGCACTTTGGGCAGCAGATAGATGGATGGACAGATTTACATATCTTGGATGATCTGGACTCCCTATGTTATGCTTACAGACTGCAAGTTGGTCTTCTTTTTGGGCAACCTTATAAGGAACCTCATTTTGGTCAAACAACTTTTCTAGAGAAACTAAACCCTTACGTATCTAATTGCAGGGCAGGTGGACAATGTTATCTTTACCAATTCTGCTTCTAAACTGGGATTGGGAATTTTCTTCCAAGGCTTCATTCTCTTGGTCAATTCACATTTTAGATAACTCATCAATGACTTGCAGAAACCTATCCACTTCATCATCATCTTCAAAAACTTTCCAATGATGGACATTGTTAGGCAAGGATGGTCTATATTTCATTTGGACTTCATAAACTAGTCTGGGAGGCATGGAAGGGATAAACATGCTAGCAGACATAGCAAGGGAATCAGCAAGATGATTTTTTATTCTAAGGATAAATGAGATACAAAAATTATCAAAAGAATCTTTAAGTCTCCATACCTCATCTCTGTATGCTTTCAGCCTTGGGTGCTTTGCTTGAAATGTTTTGTTCACTTGCTGAATGATAAGATCAGCATCTCCAAACACCTTTATGTTTCTGATCCCTCTGTCTTTTGTTGCATTAAGACCCAATATCAGAGCCTCATGGTCTGGTATATTGTTTGTGACTTGGAAAGCCAACTTAAAAGACAGATGTGTGCTTTCTTGTTTTGTAGATATCAGCACCATCCCTGCTCTTGCAGTCTCCCTAGAACATGCTCCATCAAAGAACATCTCCAAAACCTGACTTCCTTGCTCTTCCTTGGCCTAGATTATTGGTTTCTTGATCTGCATTGAGGCCTTCTGTGCTTCTTCTATTTGGAGTATACATGCTCCAAAGTCAGTGTCCATAGCATAGATAGGATGATTCGAAGGGTTCTTCTCATCACTGATGATGTAGGCCAGTTGTGATTCTCTGTACAACCTCCAACTTTCCCCTCCAAAAACTGGGACAGTGGCATAAGATAAATAATTTTGTAGTGTCCCACCTAGTCTCTTAATCCACCCTCTAGACAACAGCATGCCAAACTTGGGAGGGACATCTGCTACCACAATGTCCATCATCATACTCTTCAAGGGTAGCTAAGTTAGGGTAGTGGCTACATCTTTGATTGATCCTAAGCATTTCACCTTCCTTGAATCAAATGAGAATAAATCATGATATGGTCTAGTGATATCAAGGCCTAACTCTTCCATGACAGCTTTAGGCATCAGATGCACAAGACCTTATGATGGACAGCTGCAACCAGTAAAGAGGTGTGCAAATCTAATTCCCTAATGCACAGACAGGATAACAACTCTCTGGTATTAGGTGAGAAGAAACCTGAATAAAACTTTCACTAATACAGACAATATTTTTAACACAGAGGTAGGATGACAGCTCCTCTAATGCTAAACATCAAGAGTTCAAGAAAACTACATAACAGGCATAGCCTAGAACAGAAAAGGAATAGAAAGTGGAAAATTAACAGCAAAATAAGCTTGTATTAGCTGAAAATGAAGACGAGACGCTCCAAGTATCAAAGCAGTTACAGTCTCTAGAAGTTGAACCTTACATCAAAACAACAACCATCAACCCTGATTACATCTTGTTTTTGGGTATATATAGAGTTTGAATACAAAGGCACTTGGGCACTCTAAGTGTGGAGGGGTCATAATTGACAACCAACCACTTTAACTACTTGATGGAGTCTCTGGCACAATCTGCCTGCTTCAGTGAACAAATTTGATCTTCTAGGGTGCTCTGTTGTCCTTCTCGGGTAGGTGGAGTGTCATATGGATGAAATTCCATAACTGTTAAATGCATTTATCTGCTCGAGGCTTGTCATTTTCCTTCTCGGCCATCCTCCCTGTTGAATGTGGTTGTTGAGGAGCTACTGCGCCGAGTACTGGATATTGGCCACCTTCGTCCTTTCGGGAGTATGGAATGGTTAAGGTATGTGGACTGCACAGTGGGTGGAAAAGTTGGATGGCGGAGTGAAATTGGTCATTAGATTGGGTGGATGGATGTTGGGAATTTCTTGGCGAGGAGTATCAGGAGGTATGGAAGCGGAGTGGATGGAGGCCATTAGATCTCGAGCGGACAGATCCAACGGTCATCAGGCGTTGAAGATGTGCAGAGGTTATTGGGGAGGAAAAGCGGTTTCGGTGGCGGGCAGTATTTATCGCACCACTTTTGGTCGATGAGCGGTAAAGGTACAAGGGCATGCGATCTCATTCAATGCATGATGCGTGGTGGTCGGAACGGGCGGAAACCACTTTTGGTCATGAGTTATCGTGCTGTCAATTTGCGGTCGCAGGGAGAGCGAACGTCGTCTGATCGCGGTCGAGATGATCAGACGGTGCGGATTTGATTGCACAGGCTTATGTCGGATGTGACGAGGAAAGAGTTTGTAAATGTGCATGATCATGTGAACATAGTTATATGATGGTTTAAGCTCCACTCTCGGGGTTAAGAGAAATAGTTCCTTTATGTGGTTTTTAACGATAGACCCAGGAAATGGAAGTGAAACGAGGGTGAGTGAGGTGAAGGTAAGGGCGAGCCTAGCTGGTATAGGCCTCTTCTAAGCAAACCGAGAACCAAACTAACTCTGGCTCCTTGAATACCAGCAACATGAAGCAGAGCTAACACTGGCTCCTTCCGGGGATGATATCGACCCTTTGAGGTCTCAAGAACTTTCAGATCAATGTCTTTCCTGTGAAAACCAATTACCAAAATTCCCTAGTGTTCTATTGGGCATGGAGTCTAAATGAGTCTATGCTAAAACTCGTAAAATAACATATTCACAACTTTAAGGCCCAAAGACCTTAAACAACATAAATTTTCAGAAACCGCCCATTAACTGGGCCATCAAAAACTATTTCTCCTCCCATACTTTGCAGTATGAAGGTATTGTTCCCTTGGACCTGAGAAATGATAAAAGGTCCTATCCAGAAAGCATCGAACTTCCCATGGTTGCCTTTCTTTTCTTTCAATGTGTCCCACATCGGATCTAGGTATCCAACCTAAAAATTACCTATTTTTGTCCTTCTATCAAAAGCTTCCTTGATCTTTCTTTGATGTGCCACGGACTTCACAACCAACTATTCTCTGATTTGAGGTACCTCGGCTAAATCAGTGATTCTTTTTGCCATATCTTTTTCCTCATTCTACTCTGCTTGCAAGAACTTTGCCACAAGGAGGGTTAACTGAATATGGAATACAGCTTTAGCGCCATATACCAACCTGAATGGAGAATTCCTTGTGGATTTCTTGGTAGTCACTCTGTCAGCCCAAAGTGCATATCTAAGCTTACAATCTGAATTCTTCTTGTTGTCTCCCAGCAGTTTTTTAATTATCCTTATAAGGCTTTTGTTTGAAGATTCTGCTAGACCATTGCCTTGAGGGTAATATTATGTGGAATGAACTAGTTTAATGCCCATTGAGTCACTCATATCCACCAATTCTTTTTC
Organism: Pinus taeda; assembly: GCA_000404065.3. NCBI lineage: Eukaryota > Viridiplantae > Streptophyta > Pinopsida > Pinales > Pinaceae > Pinus > Pinus taeda. The sequence goes on from APFE030129538.1 coordinate 80,152, forward strand.
CTTAAAAGCTGTTGCATTGTCTGTGAATATTTTCCGTGGACAGCCAAATCTAGTGAAGATGTTCTCTATTAAAAAATTCATGACCACCTGATGATCACCCTTTCTAGTAGGGATTGCTTCGATCCACTTAGTAAAGTAATCTGTGGCTACTAGGATCCATCTATGTTGGCCACTGGAATGTGGATTGATTTCTCCAATGAAATCCAAGCCCCACTACTAAAAAGGGCCACTAGCATGTATGGGCTTTAAGGGCCGGGACTTCAATTTCTCCTTCCCTTCAAATCTTTGGCACGTGTCGCAAGATTTAACAAACGAAAACACATCAAAAAATAGGGTGGGCCAATAGTACCCAACTCTAAGGATCTTGTGGGCTGTAGTCTTCCAATAGTGATGTCCTCCACATATTCTAGAATGAAACTGTTGCATAACTTCTATAGATTTTTCTTTGTCCAGAAACCTCAAAATAATTCCAAAGGGGTCCCTCCAGTAGAGCAGATTTTCATGAATGTAATATTTAGCTGCCCTGAGCTTAATAGTTTTGGCTTGGCTTGAACTAAGGCCTGGAGGGACTTCTAGTTTCAATAGGAATTGAGCTATGGCAGAGTACCAATCACAAGAAGCTAGCTTTTCTGCCAATGACTGATTTTTTTCTAGTTTAAATGTTCCTTCTGTTGCCCGAACATTTTCTAAAATCACGCTTATAAAATCCATGTCCAACATTCTGCAACTTTTTTCAGCCATTAATCTGGCAAGACCCTGACCTCTGACAAGCTTAGTGGGCTTCAATCCTATATTAAATTCAATAAGCTTCACGATCCATTTAGCTCTTCTTCCATCAACATCAGGCTATGTTAGGACATCTTTTATTGAAGCAGAGAGTACATATGCAATTATCTTAGAATGCAGAATGTAGATTCTAAAATCTTTCAAGGACTTGATAAGAGCATATGCTTGTTTTTCAATGATATCATACCTCATTTCAGCATCCCTCAATGTTTTGCTGAAAAATGCCACTAGATGCTCCGAACCTTCCTCATCTGCCTGCAATAAAACTACTGCAAGGGTGTCTTCTGAGGCAAATGAAAACATGTGGAACTCCTTGCTATAATCTGGACTGATTAAAATTGGAGCTTCCATAATAGCTTTCTTAATGGATTCAAAGGATCTTCTTGCTAAATCAATCCATTTGATCTCTGACCCCTTTCTCAACATGGTGGTAATATGCTTTACTAGTTCTACAAAATTTGGGATAAACCTCCTTGCAAATTTCATTTTTCCCAAAAAGGACAGGATATCTTTCTTTGATCTCACGACAGACAAGGTTTGTATTGATTTTACTCTTTCTGGGTCAATTTGAACACCTATAGTAGAGACAACATGTCTTAACAACTTTCCTTCTTTTAAAGCAAACTGTGACTTTTTAGGATTGACTAAAATCCCAAACCTTCTACACTTCAAGAACACTTTCTTCAAATGCTGCAAATGGTCATGGTGGTTGCTGGAGTATACAGTTATATCATCTAGGTAGATGAGGACAAACTTATCCCTCTCTCCAACAAATGATATATCCATAGCTCTCTCAAAGGTGGCTCCAGCATTCATCAGCCCAAAAGGAATCTTGGAATACATAAAGGTGCTCCAAGGAGTGGTGAATGTAGTCTTCTCTTGGTCATCTGGATGTACGGCGACCTAATTATACCTTGAAAATCCATCCAGGAAAGACATCACTTTGGATCCTAAGACCTTCTGCAGAAAATGCTCTATCTTGGGTAGAGGGTAGTTGTCTTTCTTAAAGCATTTATTTAAGTTTCTGAAATCAACGCAGAGCTTGATTTCTCCACTTTTCTTCCTTACTACTACCAAATTGGCTACCCTTTTTTAATATCTGAGGGGGACTATAATTTTGGCAGCCAGTAATTTCTTGATTTCTTTTTCAATAAGTGGAAGGAGTAAAGGATTTATTGGTCTCAGCTTCTGTTTGAAAGGGATGGTGTCTTTCTCTAAAAGAATTTTATGCTGGATGATCTTTTTTTCATATGTTTTCAGGTCACTATATTCCCAGGAAAAGACATCAGCAAATTGCTTCATTAAATTGCAGTATTCAGCACTTTGGGCAGCAGATAGATGGATGGACAGATTTACATATCTTGGATGATCTGGACTCCCTATGTTATGCTTACAAACTGCAAGTTGGTCTTCTTTTTGGGAGACCTTATAAGGAACATCATTTTGGTCAAACAACTTTTCTAGAGAAACTAAACCCTTACGTATCTGATTGCAGGGCAGGTGGACAATGTTATCTTTACCAATTCTGCTTCTAAACTGGGATTGGGAATTTTCTTCCAAGGCTTCATTCTCTTGGTCAATTTGCATTTTAGATAACTCGTCAATGACTTGCAGAAACCTATTCACTTCATCATCATCTTCAAAAACTTTCCAATGCTGGACATTGTCAGGCAAGGATGGTCTATATTTCATTTGGACTTCATAAACTAGTCTGGGAGGCATGGGAGGGATAAACATGCTAGCAGACATAGCAAGGGAATCAGCAAGATGATTTTTTATTCTAAGGATAAATGAGATACAAAAATTATCAAAAGAATCTTTATGTCTCCATACCTCATCTCTGTATGCTTTCAGCCTTGGGTGCTTTGCTTGAAATGTTTTGTTCACTTGCTGAATGATAAGATCAGCATCTCCAAACACCTTTATGTTTCTGATCCCTCTGTCTTTTGTTGCATTAAGACCCAATATCAGAGCCTCATGGTCTGCTATATTGTTTGTGACTTGGAAAGCCAACTTAAAAGACAGATGTGTGCTTTCTTGTTTTGTAGATATCAGCACCATCCCTGCTCCTGCAGTCTCCCTAGAACATGCTCCATCAAAGAACATCTCCAAAACCTGACTTCCTTGCTCTTCCTTGGCCTAGATTATTGGTTTCTTGATCTGCATTGAGGCCTTCTGAGCTTCTTCTATTTGGAGTATACATGCTCCAAAGTCAGTGTCCATAGCATAGATAGGATGATTCGAAGGGTTCTTCTCATCACTGATGATGTAGGCCAGTTGTGCTTCTCTGTACAACCTCCAACTTTCCCCTCCGAAAACTGGGACAGTCGCATAAGATAAATCATTTTGTAGTGTCCCACCTAGTCTCTTAATCCACCCTCTAGACAACAGCACGCCAAACTTGGGAGGGACATCTGCTACCACAATGTCCATCATCATACTCTTCAAGGGTAGCTAAGTTAGGGTAGTGGCTACATCTTTGATTGATCCTAAGCATTTCGCCTTCCTTGAATCAAATGAGAATAAATCATGATATGGTCTAGTGATATCAAGGCCTAACTCTTCCATGAAAGCTTTAGGCATCAAATGCACAAGATCTTATGATGGACAGCTGCAACCAGTAAAGAGGTGTGCAAATATAATTCCCTAATGCACAGACAGGATAACAGCTCTCTGGTATTAGGTGAGAAGAAACCTGAATAAAACTTTCGCTAATACAGACAAGATTTTTAACACAGAGGTAGGATGACATCTCCTCTAATGCTAAACATCAAGAGTTCAAGAAAACTACATAACAGGCATAGCCTAGAATAGAAAAGGAATAGAAAGTGGAAAATTAACAGCAAAATAAGCTTGTATTAGCTGAAAATGAAGACGAGACGCTCCAAGTATCAAAGCAGTTACAGTCTCTAGAAGTTGAACCTTACATCAAAACAACAACCATCAACCCTGATTACATCTTGGTTTTGGGTATATATAGAGTTTGAATACAAAGGCACTTGGGCACTCTAAGTGTGGAGGGGTCATAATTTTCAACCAACCACTTTAACTACTTGATGGAGTCTCTGGCACAATCTTCCTGCTTCAGTGAACAAATTTGATCTTCTCGGGTGCTCTGTTGTCCTTCTCGGGTAGGTGGAGTGTCATATGGATGAAATTCCATAACTGTTAAATGCATTTATCTGCTCGAGGCTTGTCATTTTCCTTCTCGGCCATCCTCCCTGTTGAGTGTGGTTGTTGAGGAGCTACTGCGCTGAGTACTGGATACTGGCCACCTTCATCCTTTCGGGAGTATGGAATGGTTAAGGTATGTGGACTGCACAGTGGGTGGAAAAGTTGGATGGCGGAGTGAAACTGGTCGTTAGATTGGGTGGATGGATGTTGGGAATTGCTTGGCGAGGAGTATCGAGAGGTATGGAAGCGGAGTGGATGGAGGCCATTAGATCTCGAGCGGATAGGTCCAACGGTCATCAGGCGTTGAAGATGTGCAGAGGCTATTGGGGAGGAAAAGCGGTTTCGGCGGCGGGCGGTATTTATCGCACCACTTTTGGTCGATGAGCGGTAAAGGTACAAGGGCATGCGATCTCATTCAATGCATGATGCGTGGTGGTCGGAACGGGCGGAAACCACTTTTGGTCATGAGTTATCGTGCTGTCAATTTGCGGGCGCAGGGAGAGAAAACGTCGTTCGATCGCGGTCGAGATGATCGGACAGTGCGGATTTGATTGCACAGGCTTATGTCGGATGTGACGAGGAAAGAGTTTGTAAATGTGCATGATCATGTGAACATAGTTATATGATGGTTTAAGCTCCGTTCTTGGGGTTAAGAGAAACAGTTCCTTTATGTGGTTTTTAACGATAGACCCAGGAAATGGAAGTGAAACGAGGGTGAGTGAGGTGAAGGGAAGGGCAAGCCTAGCTGGTATAGGCCTCTTCTGAGCAAACCGAGAACCAAACTAACTCTGGCTCCTTGAATATCAGCAACATGAAGCAGAGCTAACACTGGCTCCTTCCGGGGATGATATCCACCCTTTTAGGTCTCAAGAACTTTCAGATCAATGTCTTTCCTATGAAAACCAATTACCAAAATTCCCTAGTGCATGGAGTCTAAATGAGTCTATGCTAAAACTGGTAAAATAACATATTCACAACTTTAAGGCCCAAAGACCTTAAACAACATAAATTTTCAGAAACCGCGCATTAACTGGGCCATCAAAAACTATTTCTCCTCCCATACTTTGCAGTATGAAGGTATTGTTCCCTTCGACCTGAGAAATGATAAAAGGCCCTATCCAGAAAGCATCGAACTTCCCATGGTTGCCTTTCTTTTCTTTCAATGTGTCCCACATCGGAACCAGGTCTCCAACCTAAAAATTACCTATTTTTTTCCTTCTATCAAAATCTTCCTTGATCTTTCTCTGATGTGCCACGGACTACACAACCAACTATTCTTTGATCTGAGGTACCTCGGCTAAATCAGTGATTCTTTTTGCCATATCTTTTTCCTCATTCTACTCTGCTTGCAAGAACTTTGCCACAAGGAGGGTTAACTGAATATGGAATATAGCTTTAGTGCCATATACCAACCTGAATGGAGAATTCCTTGTGGATTTCTTGGTAGTCACTCTGTCAGCCCAAAGTGCATATCTAAGCTTACAACCTGAATTCTTCTTGTCGTCTCCCAACAGTTTTTTAATTATCCTTATAAGGCTTTTGTTTGAAGATTCTGCTAGACCATTGCCTTGAGGGTAATATGATGTGGAATGAACTAGTTTAATGCCCATTGAGTCACTCATATCCACCAATTCTTTTGCCTTAAAAGCTGCTGCATTGTCTGTGACTAATTTCTGTGGACAGCCAAATCTAGTGAAGATGTTCTCTATTAAAAATTTCATGACCACCTGATGATCAACCTTTCTAGTAGGGATTGCTTCGATCCACTTAGTAAAGTAATCTGTGGCTACTAGGATCCATCTATGTTGGCCACTGGAATGTGGATTGATTTCTCCAATGAAATCCAAGCCCCACTATTGAAAACGGCCACTAGCATGTATGGGCTTTAAGGGCAGGGACTTCAATTTCTCCTTCCCTTCAAATCTTTGGCACCTGTCGCAAGATTTAACAAACGAAAACACATCAAAAAATAGGGTGGGCCAATAGTACCCAACTCTAAGGATCTTGTGGGCTGTAGTCTTCTAATAGTGATGTCCTCTGCATATGCTAGAACCAAACTGTTGCATAACTTCTATAGATTTTTCTCTGTCCAGAAACCTCAAAAGAATTCCAAAGGGGTCCCTCCAGTAGAGCAGATTTTCATGAATGTAATATTTAGCTGCCCTGAGCTTAATAGTTCTGGCTTGGCTTGAACTAAGGCCTGGAGAGACTTCTAGTTTCAATAGGAATTGAGCTATGGCAGAGTACCAATCACAAGAAGCTAGCTTTTTTGCCAATGACTGATTTTTTTCTAGTTCAAATGTTCCTTCTGTTGCCCGAACATTTTCGAAAATCAAGCTTATAAAATCCATGTCCAACATTCTGCAACTTTTTTCAGCCATTAATCTGGCAAGACCCTGACCTCTGACAAGCTTAGTGGGCTTCAATCCTATATTAAATTCAATAAGCTTCACGATCCATTTAGCTCTTCTTCCATCAACATCAGGCTGTCTTAGGACATCTTTTATTGAAGCAGAGAGTACATATGCAATTATCTTAGAATGCAGAATGTAGATTCTAAAATCTGTCAAGCACTTGATAAGAGCATATGCTTGTTTCTCAATGATATCATACCTTATTTCAGCATCCCTCAATGTTTTGCTGAAAAATGCCACTAGATGCTCCGAACCTTCCTCATCTGCCTGCAATAAAACTACTGCAAGGGTGTCTTCTGAGGCAAATGAAAACATGTGGAACTCCTTGCTATAATCTGGACTGATTAAAATTGGAGCTTCCATAATAGCTTTCTTAATGGATTCAAAGGATCTTCTTGCTAAATCAGTCCATTTGATCTCTGACCCCTTTCTCAACATGGTGGTAATATGCTTTACTAGTTCTACAAAATTTGGGATAAACCTCCTTGCAAATTTTATTTTTCCCAAAAAGGATAGGATATCTTTCTTTGATCTCAGGACAGACAAGGTTTGTATTGATTTTACTCTTTCTGGGTCAATTTGAACACCTATAGTAGAGACAACATGTCCTAACAACTTTCCTTCTTTTAAAGCAAACTGTGACTTTTTAGGATTGACTAAAATCCCAAACCTTCTACACTTCAAGAACACTTTCTTCAAATGCTGCAAATGGTCATGGTGGTTGCTGGAGTATACAGTTATATCATCTAGGTAGATGAGGACAAACTTATCCCTCTCTCCAACAAATGATATATCCATAGCTCTCTGAAAGGTGGCTCCAGCATTCATCAGACCAAAAGGAATCTTGGAATACATAAAGGTGCCCCAAGGAGTGGTGAATGTAGTCTTTTCTTGGTCATCTGGATGTACGGAGACCTAATTATACCTTGAAAATCCATCCAAGAAAGACATCACTTTGGATCCTAAGACCTTCTGCAGCAAATGCTCTATCTTGGGTAGATGGTAGTTGTCTTTCTTAAAGCATTTATTTAAGTTTCTGAAATCAACGCAGAGCTTGATTTCTCCACTTTTCTTCCTTACTACTACCAAATTGGCTACCCATTTTGAATATCTGAGGGGGACTATAATTTTGGCAGCCAGTAATTTCTTGATTTCTTTTTCAATAAGTGGAAGGAGTAAAGGATTTATTGGTCTCAACTTCTGTTTGAAAGGGATGGTGTCTTTCTCTAAAAGAATTTTATGCTGGATGATCTTTTTGTCATATGTTTTCAGGTCACTATATTCCCAGGCAAAGACATCAGCAAATTGCTTCATTAAATTGCAGTATTCAGTACTTTGGGCAGCAGATAGATGGATGGACAGATTTACATATCTTGGATGATCTGGACTCCCTATGTTATGCTTACAGCCTGCAAGTTGGTCTTCTTTTTGGGCAACCTTATAAGGCACATCATTTTGGTCAAACAACTTTTCTAGAGAAACTAGACCCTTATGTATCTGATTGCAGGGCAGGTGGACAATGCTATCTTTACCAATTATGCTTCTAAACTGGGATTGGGAATTTTTTTCCAAGGCTTCATTCTCTTGGTCAATTCGCATTTCAGATAACTCATCAATGACTTTTAGAAACCTATTCACTTCATCATCATCTTCAAAAACTTTCCAATGCTGGACATTGTTAGGCAAGGATGGTCTATATTTCATTTGGACTTCATAAACTAGTCTGGGAGGCATGGGAGGGATAAACATGCTAGCAGACATAGCAAGGGAATCAGCAAGATGATTTTTTATTCTAAGGATAAATGAGATACAAAAATTATCAAAATAATCTCTATGTCTCCATACCTCATCTCTGTATGCTTTTAGCCTTGGGTGTGCTTGAAATGTTTTGTTCACTTGCTGAATGATAAGATCAGCATCTCCAAACACCTTTATGTTTCTGATCCCTGTGCCTTTTGTTGCATTAAGACCCAATATCAGAGCCTCATGGTATGCTATATTGTTTGTGACTTGGAAAGCCAACTTAAAAGACATATGTGTGCTTTCTTGTTTTGTAGATATCAGCACCACCCCTGCTCCGGCAGTCTCCCTAGAACATGCTCCATCAAAGAACATCTCCCAAACCTGACTTCCTTTCTCTTCCTTGGCCTAGATTATTGGTTTCTTGATCTGCATTGAGGCCTTCTGAGCTTCTTCTATTTGGAGTATACATGCTCCAAAGTCAGTGTCCATAGCATAGATAGGATGATTCGAATGGTTCTTCTCATCACTGATGATGTAGGCCAGCTGTGCTTCTCTGTACAACCTCCAACTTTCCCCTCCAAAAACTGGGACAGTGGCATAAGATAAATCATTTTGTAGTGTCCCACCTAGTCTCTTAATCCACCCTCTAGACAACAGCATGCCAAACTTGGGAGGGACATCTGCTACCACAATGTCCATCATCATACTCTTCATGGGTAGCTAAGTTAGGGTAGTGGCTACATCTTTGATTGATCCTAAACATTTCACCTTCCTTGAATCAAATGAGAATAAATCATGATATGGTCTAGTGATATCAAGGCCTAACTCTTCCATGACAACTTTAGGCATCAAATTGTGGCTAGCCCCCATATCTAGCAGGCAGTTGTGGAGGATTTTTTCATGAATGGTCAAGGAGACATAAAATGATGGAGAGTTATCATCAGCAAGTTCAGTCATTGGGCTCAGCACAACTGCTGGCTTATCATCTTGCAAATTGACAGAGTCAGTGGAGGTTTGTGTGGCTTTCAGCTCAAGGGCCTCAAGGATAGGCTTCCTAAACACTTCACTCTTTACAAGTTCTAACATAGGTACATATATCTTTAACTTCTGGACTTCTGATTCAAAGCTGAAAGCGGAAGTGTACTTGTCAAGACCTCTTACCTCTTGAGTTGGTCTTTTGAGGGTGACTGGATCAGCTACTGATCTTTTCTGTCTGATGTTTTGTTGCTCTGCAGGGACAAGATCTCTTTGGACAGGATTCGCCTTGACATTGTTTGCTTTAGACCTTATATTATATCTTTGTTGCTCAACAGTTTGTAGAATAGCCTTTCTATCCCACTCCAGGTTGTCTTGGTCCTGCAGCAATGATTCTTCGTAGGCAGCCAATGTCAAAAAGGCAGCACTGCCTTTATCCTCCATGATATGAATTTCATCCTCTTCTTCAAACTGTTCCTCCTCCATGACTACGTTTTGGAAAGGAGCCTTGACTTTTTGTTCTTCTTTTGCTTGTTTACCCCTCTACATAATCTACAACTATTCATTTGCTCTTCTGAATGGATTTGGATTTCTTGGAGCAAATGTGTTATGAAGTCTCACCTTCCTGGAGCTTTGCTCAACCTGCAGCTTGGATATCTCAGCAGCCAATGACTCTATCATTTTAGTCATTTTGTCTAATTTAGGCTCTAAAGATGAAGTAGAGGAAGAATAAGCCTCACCTCTCTACCTCCTTCTATCAGCATGACTTTTTAGCTTTTCTGCAGCCATAATATTAGATTCCACCTCCAATGTTTCATCTTACATTTCAGCTAGAGTGGCACATCTTCTTTCTCTCAACAACAGGTAGAAATCATAGTCAAAGGCATTGGCATAAGTAAGTTTGGTAGAGGTGGGGGTTGGCTTCACTTCAGCTGGTATTTTACTATACATACGATTGAATCTTTTATTAAAATCAGGTAATGAATCACCATTTTCCCTCTTTAGGTTACCAAACTCTGTATGGTAATATAGCAAGTCCTTTTTATCTCCCGAGTGCTTCAAAAATACATCATCTAATGATTCAATGTTAGTTATAGACCTAGGGGCTAACTCTCTGAACCACTTTCTAGCTTCTCCATCAAGGCTCTGAAAAAATATCCTCATCCACAGATCATCTTCACTGATGTCTAGGTTATCAGCATAACTATAAAAAGATTAAAGGTGTTCTTCAGTTGTTACTCCCTCTATACCAGTGAACTTGGGCATGAATTTCTGATATTCTCCTACAGGCATGGTGTTCAAAGGAACAAGTAAAACCAGGGGTCCATACCTAGCAGCTATGATTCTTTCCATCTTTGTGGGAGCTTGCTGGCCTGCCATTACTGGAGTAGCTGGAAGGATGTTGGCAGATTGGATGGTAGGAAACAATGAAATTGATGACAGGGACACAGGAATATGATGGACTGTATGGGAAGTTTTCTTTGGACTGAGATCCAAAGGGGAACTAAAAGGACAAGGAGCTTTGTGAATCTCTAAGGGTAGTTCTTCACTAACAATGTTAGGCTCTATACCTTCAAGCTGTATATTCTCAGTTATAACCTTCTCCTGCAGAGATACATAAGATTTCTTAGGATTACCTGATCCTGATGCTCCTTTCTATGATGTTTTCCTCGTCTTAACAATCTCTTAGGATTAGGCACTGGGTCAGCTGGTGATTTCTAAGGATTTCTCTGGGTATGCCTCACAAACTGAGCCAGAACTTTAATGTGGAGTCGCCACCAAGTTGGTTCTCCAGTAGAGTCACAAGATATATGATTACAACTAGAATTGTGTCTAGACTTTGTCTATCATCAAAGTTGTAACTGTGTCATTCTCCCGGGGAAGTTGAGCTTCAATCTCCTCTCCCCAGCAATGGCGCCAATTAATGTTATCACTCCAAGAAACTCTACTAGGTTGTATCTCAGAGATGCTCACGAACATTACAAACTCAAATTAATGTTGGAAATGGATGAATGGAAGGAATGATGCTTGTTCAAGCTAGATAACCACTTCTACTTTGCTTGACTCCAGACATGCATGAACACCCCCAGACTACAAGGCTTTAGACCACCAATTACTCATAGTTTAAGGATTGGGTGAATATGGAGAATACTGACTGCATCAGCAGATACACAAGACCTTGTGATGGCTAGCTACAACTAGTAAAGAGGTTCGCAAATCTAATTCCCTAATGCACAGAGAGGATAACAGCTCTCTAGCATTAGGTGAGAAGAAACCTGAATAACACTTTCACTGATACAGACAGGATTTTTAACACAGAGGTAGGATGACAGCTCCTCTAATGCTAAACATCAAGAGTTCGAGAAAACTGCATAACAGGCATAGCCTAGAATAGAAAAGGAATGGAAAGTGAGCAAATAACAGTAAAAGAAGCTTGTATTAGCTGAAAATTAAGACGAGACACTGCAAGTATCAAAGCAGTTACAGTCTCCAAAAGTTGAACTTTACATCAAAACAACAACCATCAACCCTGATTACATCTTGTTTTTAGGTATATATAGAGTTTGAATACAAAGGCACTCGGCCACCCTAAGTGTGGAGGGGTCATAATTAACCACCAACCGCTTTAACTTCCTGATGGAGTCTCTAGCGCAATCTCCCTGCTTCAATGAATGAATTTGATCTTCTCGAGTGCTCTGTTGTCCTTCTCGGGTAGGTGAAGTGTCATCTGGATGAAATTCCATAACTGTTAAATGCATTTATCTGCTCGAGCCTTGTCCTTTTCCTTCTCGGCCATCCTTCCTATTGAATGCGGTCATTGAGGACCTATCATGCTGAGTACTGGATACTGGCCACCTTTGTCCTTTCAGGAGTATGGAATGGTTAAGGTATGTGGACTACACAGTGGGTGGAAAAGTTGGATGGCAGAGTAAAACTGGTCATTAGATTGGGCGAATGGATGGTGGGAATTTCTTGGCGAGGAGTACCGAGAGGTATGGAAGCAGAGTGGACGGAGGCCGTTGGATCTCGGGCGGATAGATCCAACGGTCATCTGGCATTGAAGATGCGCGGAGGTTATCGGGGAGGAAAAGCAGTTTCGGCGGCGGGCGATATTTATCACACCACTTTCGGTCGATGAGCGGTAAAGGTATGAGGGCACGCGATCTCATTCAAAGCATGAAGCATGGTGGCAGGAATGGGAGGAAACCACTTTTGATCACGAGTTATCGTGCGGTCAGTTTGTGGGTGCGGGGAGAGCGAACGTCGTCCGATCGTGGTGGAGATGATCGGATGGTGTGGATTTGATCGCACAGGCTTGTGTCAGATATGACAGGGAAAGAGTTTTTAAATGCAAACGGTCATGTGAACATGGTTATATGATGATTTAAGCTACGCTCTCAGGGTTAAGAGCAACAGTTCCTTTATGTGGTTTTAAACAATAGACCTGGGAAATGGACGTGAAACGTGGGTGAGTGAGGTGAAGGGAAGGGCGAGCCTAGCTGGTATAGGCCTCTTCTGAGCAAACCGAGAACCAAGCTAACTCTGGCTCCTTGAATATCAGCAACATGTAGCAGAACTAACGGTACCAACCATAAAAAAAAAAATAAATAAATAAATAAATGATACATAAATTCTTTTTGATCTAGTAAAATAAATTTTATAGATGATAACAAATTCTTTCGTGAAGTTTTTTTTCTAATACCATGTTCAAATATTTCTTGTTTTCAAATCTTGGTAATTATTTCCATATGATTAATAATTGCACACTTGAAAAATTCGCAACCTTAATTTCATTTTTACGATTAAACATTATTAAATTGATATAATATATATGA